>SJYA01007097.1:0-18550 GCA_006410615.1 Neotragus moschatus
CGTGGGGGGGCGGGGGGGCTCCTGTGGGAGGGGCAGCCGAGGGGGTCGAGACATAAGGAACCGGGACAAGCACCACGTGGGGGCTGGGCTGATGGGCAGGGGGACCTGGGGTTCCTGCAGGGGGAACAAAGGGGGCCGTCAGCCCAGAGAGCGCCCCTCCCACTCACAACACCCCGCCGCTGGCCAGACCCCCAAGGCCTGGTCTAGGAGGCTGCTTTCTAGAATCGTCCCAGGAGAGTGGGCTTGACGTGAGATCAGGCGAGCCACAGAGCTGGCAGGAGGTGGGCCACGCCTCCAGGAAGCCCACCACCCCCACTCTTGTTCCCAGCCTGCAGGCCCTGAGCACTGGGCCCCCCTCCCCATTCTCTGCTGTGGTGGAGTGGGGAGGGGTGCTCAGGAGGGCCACGGGCAGGACATCCATGGAATCTGCTTGGCTGCAGTGCGGGGCAGAGCGGGGCTGGGGGGCGAGCGCTCATCAGGCGGGCGCCAGTGGGGCGCAGCATAAAGTGCTGAGGGTGACAGGGAAGAGGGGTGCGCAGAGAGAGCCTGCCGGGGCTGCGTCCCGCTGGCGCCCGCCTCGGGGTCGCCTGGGGTGCACGGGCAGCCCCCTCTGTGTTCAGGGCCATGTCCCGCTGACGCCTGGACTTGGGGGTCTCCTGGGGTGCACGGGCAGCCCCCCTCTGTGTCCGGGGCTGTGTCCTGCTGGCGCCTGGACTCGGGGGTCACCTGGGGTGCACGGGCAGCCCCCCTCTGTGTCTGGGGCTGCGTCCTGCTGGCGCCTGAACTCAGGGGTCGCCTGGGGTGCACGGGCAGCCCCCCTCTGTGTTCAGGGCCGCATCCTGCTGGCGCCTGGCCTCGGGGGTACGCCTGGGGTGCACGGGCAGCCCCCCTCTGCGTTCGGGGCTGCTGTCTGGGTACAAGGCAGCAGCAGGCCGGGGCTGCCCCTCTGCCTCTGACCCCCTACCCCCACCCCAGGCCTCTCAGCTCCTGGGCGCCAGGCGCGAGCTGGGAACCCTTAGAAGGAGGGCTGGGTCCTTGGCCCCTTCCCGTGCACAGGGCGGTCAGGAAATGCCTTGCGGGCCGACTGACCGAGAGGAGATAGCAGGGGCCTGGGAGACCCCCAGCGCGTGCCTTTCCCAGCACCCGGGCGGCCGGCCCTTGGCTGCCCTGGCTCCAGCCCCAAGAGTCACCCCAACCCCCCATGCTCTCCCCCTGGGTTCCATATCTGGCCTCTCTGGGCCCAGCTCCCCCCGAGGGGAGACGTGCAAATTCCAGAGCTGCAAGGGGGGACAGTCCCAGAGCAGTCAGGCGGGTGGTCAGCACGGTGCACTGGGATGAAGGCGTTTCATGACACGCTCGCCCATGGTGCACGTGGGGGGCTCCTGAGAGCCTCCTGCCACCTACTCCTGGGGGCTTTCACGGGCCTCAGCTGGCAGCTTGTGGGCAAGACCTGTCCCTCTCTGGGCCCACGGCCCGCTGGACTTGCCCCCCTGGGTTTTGCCAGCAGGACAAAGAAATCCATCCTTGTAGTCTCTGTGAGCCTGTCTCCCCTGGAGCTCTGCAGAGCTGGCCTCAGAAGACAAAACCCAGGCTCCCGAGGATGGAGGTGGTGTAGTGGGCACCACGAGCAGCCACAGGGGCCCTGAGAGTGATGGGCCGTGGCAGGGGTGAGCAGGGGGACTGGAGCTCTGAGCCCCTCCCGCTCTTCTGCTCCAGGCTTCCCCAGATCCTGAGGCTTAGCTGGGAGTGTGGGCGCTCCTCACCAGGCCTGCCTGGGGAAACGACCCAGGCCCTCAGGCCCTGCCCGACCCCACTGCGTCCACCCGCCACACCCCCCCCCCCCCAGCTCTGCTTCCAGGCTGGTTGCCTGAGCAGCGGCGAGGAGGCCCTGCAGGGGTACAGGCAGCGTGTGGGGAGGCCGGGGGTGGGCCCGGAGCCCCACCGGGGCTGGGGGAGGTGGTGGCCAGCGCAGTGCCTCTTTGGGGAGTGGGGACCCCAGGTTGGAATGTGTTTATCTCTGGCCCAGCCCCGCTTCCTGCCTTAGAGAAGGGGCCCAGAGAGGGCTGTGAGGCAAGCCGAGCCCCACCCAAAGACACCTTCAGACGCCCCTGCACCGAGGTGGATCCCCAGGCAAGTAGGGGCTTGGATTCCATGCCCAACGCTCACAGGGGCCTCACACCTAGGTCAGCCCACAGTCATGCTGCCATGGGGCATTTAGGCTGAGCAACCGTCCAGCTCCTGGCCTCCAGAAAGCAGGCCTTCCGGGCGCCCACACGTGTGCCCGTGTGTTTGTGTCTCCACGTCTCCACGCAGGTGTCTGTCCACGCGTGTCTTCCTGTGTGTGTAGTCCCTGCGTGTGGGTTTGTGTGTCCCTGTCCCGTGTCCACGTGTGTCCCTGTGTGTGTGTGTTCATCTCAGCACGTCCCTGTGGGCCTGTGTGCCCGGCTCAGTTGTCTGGCTGTGTGCCCTCAGCATACATAGGCTTAACTGGCTGCCTCTCCTGGGCTACGTGTCCACAGTTCTTTGGATACAACACGAGTGAGGGTCTCTGCTTGGGGTCGTTAACCAGGCCGGTCACGGTGGAGGAGCCCTGTCCAGTTAGGGGTGTTCTGCGGGGCCTACTGGCTTTTGCTTGGCCCTGGCTACATGTGTAGGCTTGAGCTGGGCCCAGACTTCAGGACCTCTGGGCCCACCTTCAGGCCGGGATTGTGAACTCTGGGGTGGGGTGGGGCCGGCCCTCCTTGTAGCCCTGAAACGTGACAGAAGAATCTCCAGTGATCCCGGAAGTGACACCCTACCAGGGCCAGCGTCATGTCTGGGGTCAGCGGGCAGGTGCCTTGGGAGGTTCGGTGAGCAGGGTGGCCTGCCACGTGGCTTTGTCCCAGCCTGGGCTCTGGGCTGAGCCAGGCGCAGGCGCAGCAGACGAGGCCTGGGCTGGAGGCTGGTGGGGCGATGCTCCTGGGGTGCGGGGGGCCGGGAGGCTTGGTCCCTGCTCAGCCCCAGGACCGCACACCCGGCCTGGGCCCAGAGCCCTTTTCTGCAGCTGCCTCCTGTGCTTGGGTCTTGCCATGTGTTGGACTCATTTGAAAAGACCCTGATGCTGGGAAAGACTGAGGGCAGGAGGAGAAGGGGACGACAGAGGATGAGATGGCTGGATGGCAACACCGACTCGATGGACATGAGTTCGGGTGGACTCCGGGAGTTGGTGAGGGACAGGGAGGCCTGGCGTGCTGCGGTTCATGGCGTCTCAAAGAGTGAGACACGACTGAGCGACTGAACTGAACTGAACTGATGTGTTGCACTGACACGGCCCCAAGCCAGGGGCCCCAGCAGAGATTGCGTGACTCTGGAAAGGGCAGACAGAAGGTGCTAGAAGGCATGTGGTCAGCTCAGGCCCCCCCTGAGGCCGTGGTGACCATGCTGGGCCGCGGCCCGGGCCCTTGCCCGCCTCCCTTCCCGGCGCCTCTCCCCACACCTCTCCCAGATCGTGCCTGGTGACATGGCTGGCCCTTGGCCAGGGCTGGGGGGACCGGGGGCCCCTTCCTGGAAGCCCACCTGCAGGCCGGCTTGCTGGGAAGGGCCCCTCCTCGCTCCCCCGCCCGCGCCGTTTCCTGGAAGCGGTCACTGAGGGTATTCTGTTCCTTGTCAGCACCGTGTTGCATGAAGCAGACACCGCGCTCCAGCACGGAACACCTGGCCGGACACGAGCGGGCAGCTGGGGCTGCGGGGAGTGACGTGGGCCTGGGGCCGGGCCAGTGGACCGTCCCAGTGTCCCCTGGCGGGGCCGTCCTGGGGGCCGCGATGCTGCGAGTGCAGAGCTGAGCAGGGGGCAGGGGTGCAGGGGTCGGCAGGCCGCGGGTTCCCACGCTCTGCAGAGGCCTCAGCAGGCATGGAAGGCCTGCCCAGAGAGCCCGAGGGGGCAGAGGAGCGGGGTCAGGAAGTGGGGCCGGAGCGGTCACCCTGAACCGGGTAGGAAGAGGCCCCCGGAGGGAGGGGAGGAAGGGGAGGACAGCAGGCTGGGAAAAGCGCTCCCGGGGACGAGGAGCCAGGAGGGGCCAGACGGGTGGGTGCCAGGAACAGGGCGGTCACGGCCGTGAGGGGACTGTGGGGACCCTGAGTCGCCAGGGGGCCGGGCCGGGCCTGGGAAAGCTGCGTGCCAGGGGTGCGGGGATCACCTGAGGGGCTGGGAGCAGGGCGAGGGGGCTAGGCAGGGCTGCAGGACTGGGCTGGGGACACGGGCTGGGGCACAGACGTTCCTGAGAGATGCTGCAGAGTGTGGTCTCCGGGACCGTGGCCTGCAGGGAGCTCCAGAAGGAGGAGGGTCCGTGGGGCTAGGGGTGCTGCAGGGGTGTGGGTGGTGCTCAGGGCCTCAGACCTGAGGACAGAGCAGACTCGGGACACGGGCGCCCGCACACTTCCCCGCCCCCCCGGGCATCTCTCACGTGTGGGCTGGAGACAAGGCCCGGGGGAGAGGAGGGTCCCTTGGGTTTATCCAGGTGGCTTTCAGATTCTGCCCCGTGCGTGGTGGGGCCCACGAGGCACAGAGCAGCACACGCAGAGCCCCCGGCGGGCGCCCCACTGGCCCCCAGCAGGCGCCCCATTGGCCGGCAGTGACATCACCTCTGGTCAACACCGAGGAGTCGATAGCTTCCCGCCGGGCTTTATGGAGCAGGACCTGACCGGCCCGGGCCTCCACCCGCGCCCCCGACGCACACACACTGGCCCACTGTTCCGGGGTCTGGGGGCCCAGGCCCCTCAAGGCTCCACAGGGCTGCCTGTTCCTCCATCCGCCCCCTAGACCTTGGCGCTCCCCAGNCGGGCTTTATGGAGCAGGACCTGACCGGCCCGGGCCTCCACCCGCGCCCCCGACGCACACACACTGGCCCACTGTTCCGGGGTCTGGGGGCCCAGGCCCCTCAAGGCTCCACAGGGCTGCCTGTTCCTCCATCCGCCCCCTAGACCTTGGCGCTCCCCAGCAAAGAGTGGGGGCCGTGGCCTGGCCTCCACCTTCGCCTCCCTCCATCCAGAGAGGCCTCTGAGACGGGCCTCAGGCCCAGCGCGGCACAGGGGGCTCCAGTGGGCCCCTGCCGACACCAGCTGGGCCCCCACAGACCTCAGAGAAGTGGAAGGGACCAGCCCTCCCCGGCCCTAGCTCTGGTGGGTGCCCAGCCTCAGACTGGGGCCCCCTGCTCAGAGGGGAGTTGGGAGAGCCATCATGGGGACAGCCAGCCCACCCAGCTTGGTGACACCCTGCAAGTGAGACCTCTGGGGCCTCCTCTGGGGTCAGGGGGCTGGCCAGCCCCTGCAGCCAAGCCCCCCATCTCCGGGAAAGTGTGGGGAGGCCCGGGGCATGGGCAGGGCAGCGCCTGGCCCAGAACCATGTGTGATAGGACCCCTCAAGAGAGGGGAGGCAGACTCTACTGGGTTAGGGGACCCCAGAAGGCCTGGGGTCTGGAGCCCTGGCCTCAGAAACAGGCCGGACTTCCTCCGTTCCAGGCCCCCCACTGCCATACCACCGTGCAGGCCTGTGAAGGGCTCGGACTTAAAGCTTTTGCTCCCCTGAGGTTACTCTTTCTTTCCCAAGGGTTTCTGAGACCCAGACAGGATGAGTTGGCCTAGCATGGCCAGAGACAGTCCTCCCGAGAGCTTGCTGGCCTGGGGCAGGCCCTGGAGCCCTGTCTGGGGTGGTGAGTGGCTGAGCAAGGCAGAGAAGGTAGGGGATGCGTGGTCACTAGGGAAGGGCTGGCGAGTGACGCGGCGGCCACCCAGGCCCAGCTCCGCTCAGCAGCTCCCAGCCCCCGCCTCTCTGCTGTGTGCCCCCACCGCCAGCCCCGCCCACAGCCTTTCCTGGGACTGATCCCGAGCGCAGCCCAAACCCATCGGTCCCTGCAGTCCCACTGAGGGCCAGGGGCCTCCGGCCTCTGCCCCCCATTGACCCGCCTCAGGGTGAACGACCTCACCTGGGACGTGGGGGCAGAGGCCATGTGTGCCAAGAGCGGCCCCCGAGGGGCACATGGCTGTTTGCAGGTCGGGAGGCGCCTGAGATAAAGCGGCTGTTTTTCCAGTGGGCCCGGAGCCAGAGGGGGGCCGTGGGGCCGCTCCAGCCAAGGCCAGGCCGCTGCCTTGGGCGCCCCTCTGCTTGGAGCCCTGGGGGGAGCAGGAAGGGGTGATTGCACAAGCAGGCTCACGCTTGCCAACCAGGGGGACCAGCCCTGCCTCCCCCACCAGCAGCCAGCCCTCCCTCCGGTTCCCAGGAAGCCCCCACCCCACAGGCGACTGAGAGGGTCTCAGAGTATTAGCCTCCCACATGTGGGAGCCTGTCATGCGACGACTTAATTAAGAACAAATTTCACGGGTCCTGGATTTGGTGGGCATGGCCCCTGCCCACCGGGGCTGACACCCCGGGCCAGGGGAGGGGGCTGAAGGAGCTGGGGAGTGGGAGGCTCCAGGCCCGCAGGAGGGAGGCCGGGACGCTGGGATTAAGGGCTGACATGATGTGCCTGTCACGGATAAGTGCTTGTGGAGAGGAGGGGCGGTGGGGGGCTGGGTGGGAAGCGGGCAGGAGGGGTCTGCAGGAAATGGGCTCAAGAGCCACCCCTGCCCGCCCGCTTGGCCGGCCTGGGAGCCTCTGGAGCGGCAAGAAGGCCTCGAGTCTGGAAGCAGACCCCCACCCCAGGCCTCCAGGGCTGTCACGCGGGGGCCTGGGGAGCCATCCACACTTCCGCTCCGAGCTGAGCGTGGGGCCTAGCTGAGCCAGCCGGACGCCGTGCTCAGCCCTCCCGGGGGAGGTGGGGGCCGGTAGGAAGAGGCCGGCCCGAGGGCCGCGGCTGCCCAGCCTGGAGAGAGCTCACGGGTCAGGATGGGCCCCAGACGTCCCCGCTCCCTTGCCATCCATCACGGAGCTGTCACCCAGGAACGTGCTCCAGACGCGCTCCCCTCGGGAGGAGGCCCCAGGCAGGCTCCGGTCCCCCTCCCGCCCCCCCAGCACACACCCCTGCTCTGTGAACAAGGTGCCCGTGCTGCCCCAGTGCCCCCTTCCCAGCCTGGGCCCGTGACCCTGCTCTCATCATGGACATGGGCCCCCACATGACTGTTCCAGCCTTCCCCCAAGGAGCCCTGGCCTCCTCCTGCTCGCTGGCTGCCTCGGTGGTGGTGGGGAGGCGCCCACAGATCCAGGCTGTGTTCCCCAACCTCGAGAGCAGGCAGCCAGTGCAGCCTGAGCCGAGAGCAGACGGCCCACCCCGTCCAAAATGGCAGGACCGTTGCTCAGGATGTGCCCACTGCTCTCGGGGTGGCCAGCCTGGGGAACAGCCCTTGAGCCCTGCCTCCCCCAGGCCGGGTCAGCTTGGGGGGCAGCAGAGGCCAGGGTTGTTCCCACACAGCGGCCACCTCTCCCCAGGAACTCTGCCCAGAAACAAAGTAAGCCAGGGGTGAGGATGGACGGGGAGAGCCCCACGGGGGGCACTGAGCAACGTCTCCAAACGGGGGAGTTTCCTTGAAAAGGGGATGCCCCTGGCTGATCCTCAGCCCCTGCGGCCTGGCCCCCGGTGGACAGAAGCTGCCTGCCTGTTGGGGACAGCTGTGGGTCTGGTCTGCGGTCTCCCTAGGCCCTCACCCCTGGCACACCACACAGTCTCCCTCTTTTTCAACACTTGACCTCGGCAGACAACCAGCTTGGGCAGCCCGACCCTCCCTCAGCCAGCCCCGTGAGAGCACCCACTCAGCCTGGCCCAAGTCCTCTGTACCCCCTGGGTCTGGTCACTCCACACCAGGGGCACCCCACGAGGAACAGACCCAGCCCCTGTCCACCCCTGCCCACCAGATGGAGGTGCTACTGGGTGGTCTGGAGAGACTTCCTGGGAGAGGGGCTGGGGCTCCCAGACTTGGGGTGACTCTGGTCTCCAGATGCCAGTTAGGAGTGTGCTTTGGCCCAGGGTCCCGGCCACCAGAGCCTCAAGCAGGCCTCTGGAAAGCGTGTCCTAACAGGAAGCTTCTCCTGCACACCAACCACTCCCTGGAATTCCACGGGGAGACGGATACGACCCTGCACCCCACACTGAGGGGACCAGCAGGACGTGGGTGCAGCTGGTTCAGACCCCATCTCTGGCTTTGTGTGTGCTTGTGGGTGGGGGGTCACCACAGGCCCGGAGGGACAAACTCCAGCAGGAAGACAGCCCTGGAGTGTGAGCCCGTGAGAGGGGCCTGGGGGCAGACCAGGAGCAGGGGAGGAACCTCCTGGAAGGTCAAAGGCTTCTGTGACCCAGCCGGAGGGAGGCGGGCTCTGTGTCATCCCACCGCCTGCCGCCCACTCCTCAGCCCCGGCAGAGTGGGTGGGTGAGGAGCGTGTGGTCCCTGGGGCGGCAGCCCCCAGGCAAAGTCCTGGGCACTGACCTCGGAGCTCAAACAGGGCCGGCGGGGCCGGGCCCACCCCGGATGGTCAGACGGTCAGGGTCAGCACGTCCGCAGCGGAGGGACGTGTGCAGAGCTGCTCTGGGGGTGGACAGGCAGCCCGTCATCCGCCTCGCCTCCCATGTCCTTCAGGCTGTGTCCAGCCCAAGGGTCTCTTGGCATGGGGTGGGGGCCTCCTGCTGCCCGTGCCCCCAGGGCAGCCCAGCTTCACAGTGTCACAGCAGGGCAGTGTCTGGGGGGACACGCTGGGCCACCCCCCTCGACCCCTACCCAGGAGGACCCTCTCTTTCTGAGGCCTGCTGCTCTGCTCAGCAGGGGCCCCGGGTTCCATCCGGGTGGGAAGGGCCTTGCAGCCGGGTTCCCAGCTCCCTGGGGTGTGGGGCACGCACAGAGCATCTCCATGCAGCATCGGGGGCCACGAGGCCCCCCAGTGAGTGCCACCCAGGCAGCTTCCACGGGGGTGCACGGCCTGTGAGCAGGCCAAGGTGGGCCACGCACCAAAGCCGGCTCCCACCGAGCGTATGTGGGAGAAGCAAGGGAGCCCTGCTTCTAGATGCCGCAGGGCCATGGTGGGGGTCCACATGCCCCCTAGACTGACAGCCCAGGGCTTGCTCACAGCTACCCAGTGTGTCACAGCACAGCCATCCTGTGGGCAGCGGGCAGCGGGCGAGCAAGAGAGACGTGACGCCCAGAGGTCATGGTTTGGCCCAGGTTCAGATGACCCTGGGAAGGTGGGAGCTGGCATGGGTTCCAGGAGGAGAAAGTGTGGCTGCCCTAGCGGAGGCTGTGCTTGGAAGGGGGTGTGTGGCGGAGGGCAGCCCCCAGGAAGCCCAGAGCCTTCAGGTTCTAGAACTCAGGAAGGAGCCTCCCACCCCCCTTCACTGAAAATCCAAGAGCAGAGGCAGCAGTGGGTGGGGATCTGGGCCCCCCAGAGCTCTGGGCATGTAAGTGAAACAGACACATCAGGCCTCTGGGCACCCCACGCAGCCCCTGGGCAGTGGGACTAGCTGGGCCTGCCTGGACCCGCCCTGGGATGAGGCAGACCCCCCTCTTTCCCAGCCACCTCCCCGGCCCTGGGTGCCCACAGGGGCACCCGGCCTCTGGAGCCGTCTTTACCGTCAGGGAGGCCCCGCCCTGGTGGGCCTTCTCAGTGGCAGGGCCCGTTCCAGGAGGCGGCAGTGGGGGGGCCAACCTGGCTGGAAGACCCTGGCCACCTGGACCCCCAGACACTGCCTGCCGGCTGCTGCTCCCTAGGGACCTGGGGCAATCAGAGAAGCGCCAGCAAGACTGTTTATTTTCAAATGACACTTTTTAAGAAAAACAGCCTCACCCAAATGCTTGGCCCCGAGTCTGGAATGTGAGAGACCAACAGCTGTCCCCCTCCCCAGAGCCCGCCCAGCCCTCCGGGTGGGGGCAGGGGCGGGGGCCGTCCTGGGGGACGCCATAAGCACGCGGGCACAGCATGGATCCGGGCCCTGGGCCCTGGCCCTCCTCAGGTTCCCGTGCCCTTGTGGCCCTGATGCCCCTGTAGACCCAGCAGGGCGAGCTTGTCTTGGCCAGCCCACAGGCCCCAGCGCCCCAGGCCCGGAGCTCTCGGACACTCGTTCCAGCTCCTGTGTGCTCACACCCCACGCCTGGGGAAGCTGCGAGCTTCCAGTCCTGCTGGGCTCCCAGTCTGTGTACACCGTGGCCTGCAGCCTGACACAATCCTCTCTGCCCTCCGAGCCCCCATCTCCAGGAAGCCCCCGGGAAGAGGTTAGGAGGGCCTGTTCCCCGTGGGTAACTGGCAAACCCTCACTCCCACAACCCGCCGCCTGAAGCGAGGTCCTGCCCACAGGCTCTCAGGCAGAGGCTGACCAGTCGGGCACACTGGGGCCCAGCTGGCTCCACGGCCCCCGTTCTCGATGACTTCCAGGAGCTCCTCCCCAGCTGTGCCTGCCGGCCCTTGTTCCCCAGGTGTGACCTCCACCCACGGGCCATGGGCTGGTCTGAACACCCACTGGGTGGCAGTGACTCAGTGAGGTGGCCTGGGGCCTGGGGCTGCTCCTGATGGCTGCTGAGCCCGCCTTGGAATTTGCTTTCCAAATCTAGCTTCTGCGAGGCCCCCCTGGCCCTTCCCACCCTACAGCGCCTGGCTCTTCCAGAGGATGCCTGTGGTCTGTGGAGGGCTCCAGGGTGCTGGGGGAGGCCCACGGGGCTGCCAAGGCTGCCTGGCAACCAGCCTTCCCTCCCCGGGGAAGTGACCGGCCCCTGGGTCCCCGACAACCCACCGCAGAGGGGTGGAGGCGTCTAGCTCTGCCCTAAACCATGGCTTCCGGCCTTGCAGTCCACAAGGCACTAAAGGCTGGCAGGTCCCTGGACATCAAAGGCCCCGGGAAGCTCATTGTATTGAATTAAGTATAAATGAGCCCGAGGCATGTGGCTTGCATTTCCCACAATTACCCTGCCCTGGGAGGGCTCCTGGGCTAGGGCAGGCTGGATAGGCTGGTGCCCTAGGAACCTGACTGCAGGGCCCTACTGCGGCCCCTTGCCCCGGGGGACGCCCAGGACGGGGCATAAAGAAGCCCTGTAAGGTGGACCCCACTTTGACCCATGAAGTGACAGTACCAAAGGCCAGGACAGGTGTGGGGGGCCACACTCTGGGGCCTCTGCCCATGCAGGTGGGCGCCCCAAAACCTTCCCCGGGCCTGGTGCCCTCTGGGCCCAGGCTGGCCTCTGGGGTCGCCTCACACTGAGTTTCCCACCCTCCTCTGAGCACAGCGACCAGTGCGCCCAGCACTCAGGGCCACAGGGGACAGAGCCGGAACCCCTCCTGGTCCCCCTGGGGGGGCGGGCAGGCAGGCAGGCGCCGGGACACGGGGGTCAGGGCCTTTTCCCAGGCACCTCTGGAGAACCGAGCGGCCGGGAGGGGTGGGCAGGGAGAGGAGGCCAGTGAGGAGGACGCGGAGGGGGCCAGGAGTCAGTGACCCAGGGGATTGTCTGCCGGGCCTCTGCAAAGCTGGCTGAGCAAAGGCCAGAGCTGGGGGTCAGGGGTCAGGGGTCAGGGAGACGTGGCTGGCAGCCCCTGCAGGCCCCTTCTCCCTTTTCTGGAAAAAGCTTGTTTTCCAGGTCAAAATCCAACTCCGGATCCGCCCCCTCAGGGTCGAATGTTCCTGGCGGCTCGGGGGTCGCGGCGCCCTGCTCCTCCCCTCTCCCCGTCCCCGGGGCCTGCAGGCCACGTGGAGTCACCGGTCCTGGGGCCCCGCTGTCCCCAGGAGCAGAGCCCACCTCTGCCTGCGGGGGCGGTGTGGTTTTCTGCCTCTCTAGGGCTACAGATTAGCTCGGGCCTGGTGGGGGCAGCTGGAATCTCACATCCCAGGGCTGCCTCTGCGGCCCAGGAATGATCTGGTTTCTGTAAGGTCATCAAAGCCCTAGCCACCATGCTTGGTTCACTCTGGGGGGACGGGGCGCCTCCCTGAGACCCCCGAGGGGGGAGGGGCTGGTCCGGGCAAGCCGGCGAAGCTGGTGCAGGCCAGCAGGGTGGGGCGTGGGCGATGGAGGAGGTGCCCCGAGCCCTCCTGGGCCCCCACGAGCAGCTGCTGGGCTTAGCCAAGGACCCACTCCCCCTGGTGTGAATATCCACCACAATTAATCACGGAAGGCTTAGCCCAGGGCTGGCCAAACCTGTCAGCCGGCTCCAAGCGGCAGGGCCAGCTGCTGTTCCGAGGGTTCCCAGGGGCCAGACCCACCAGACAGCGGCCTCAGCTCCCCCCTCTTCCCGGAGGGGCGCCCCCACTGAGGGCCAAACTGGGGGGGCTCCGGCCCTTGAGGAGAGGGCTGGAGAGGAGACAGCGAAGGGAGGAGGTGGTCAGCGGGGTTCAGCCTTGCCTGCAGAGGACCCCATGCCTTGAACACCCAGGGCCCATCTAGCCTGAAGGAGCAGACAGGGCCCAGGGTCCAGCCCCAGCAGCCTGGGGTTGGAGGTGTCCGATGAGATGCCGCTGGCAGGAGGGGGCCAGCTGAGGGATGGGGACAGCTGCCCCCTCGGCTTGCCCGCACGGACGGGCCGCCTTCTCCCGCTGGAGCCCCAGCCGCCCCATCCGTCATGGCCCACCCAGGACTGCGTCCACCCCCCCCTACTCCTAATCCCCCGGCCGGCATCTTCCCAGTGCTCCAAGCAGTTGGACACATTTTCCAAATTCTCGGGCCACTGATGCTTCCTCCTCAAATTCCTCGCCCCCCCCCACCCCACCCCCGCCATGGGAAAGGCCGCGGTACCCGGACACTTGCTTGTCTTGGCCCGGGGAGGGGGAGGAGCAGCTGGCCGGGCCCGGCAGCTGTGAGGTGCGGGGGTGCCAAGGAGAAGAGCCCAGATTACGGGGGCGTCATGGGAAAGCTGCAAGGAGTTGCTCCCCAGACCCCTCCTGCCTTCAGCCCCGTTCCGCTCCTTCACAGGATTTCTGGCCTCCGAGTGGCCCCCGAGGGAGGCAGATCGGGCTCCTACAGGAACCACTGTGTCCACCTGGCCACAGGATCTGCCCTGAGCGTCCATCCGCCTGGGCAGAGCTATCTGGTTCAGGGCGCGAGGACCAGCCCTGACTCCCACTCGTGGGACCTGGGATGGGCCAGCCAGCCCTGACACAGCCTGTAGGCGGGCTCCACAGACAGGGCCCTGGATGCGTGGAGGGGGACTCCCGCGGGGCCGGGCACCCTCCTGGAAGGGCTAGCACATGGGCTGGGCCACAGGCGTGCACAGGGCAGACGCTGCTGGGGGCTGTGACCACCCCCCACTCAGGCCCAGCTCGAGGGGCCCAGAGGACATATTTGCACCGGTACAACTGGGAGCGAGGTGCCCGACCCTGCAGCCCAGGGTAGGCTCCCTGCCGACGACAGGGGGCAGGGGGGCCCAACTGCGGGCCCCAGACCTCCTCTCGCACGTTTGTCCAGGCCCGCCCTGGTCTTCATCAGCCCAGAGTTGCACAACAACTCTGCATGCATCTGAAGTTGCAAGGCCAGCACTTTCCTACTGGACGGCAGCCCGGGGTGGGCTGCAGCAATGCTCAGGTCTTGGGCCGCAGGCGGCAGCCCCTGCGTGGGCCTGGACCCTGGGCCGCCCCCAGGCAGGCCGGCCTCCCCTCGCTCAGCTTCCAGCTGCCCCACCTCCCAGCTCCCACTCGACCCTCTTCAGCAGCCATTTTCTAATTCTTCCTGTAATAAAAACCAGAATTCTGTCTCCTGACTACTGGACAGAACCCTGAGGCAGTGTGGCCTGGTGTCCACCTGGGCTGACTTCGGCCTGCACTGGGCCACCTGAAATCTGTGTCCTATGACCCCCTCGCCCTTGTTCAGATGGGGAACCCTCTCCTCCTGCCTTTCTGAACTTCTCAGAGTGTCCCCCCCCCAACCCAGACTCTTTCCACATACACCCTGCAGGCTTAGTCAGTGCACCCCACTACTTTCCTGGAGGGCAAATCCTCCATTTCCTGGGGGACGTGCAGAGGGAGCCCCTAGTGTGTCCCCACATCCCACCCATCAGCGGCAGCGGCTGGCCCGGGCCCAGGCTGGGCCACTCTGAGCAGGCGGAGTGAGAGGAGACTGTCCCCGTGGGGTTGGGTGGAGCGGGTGCAGCGCCCCCAGGGCCAGGCCAGTGGGACCCCTTGCTGCCCAGGGGTGCTGCCCCTGGGGAGGGTGGCGCCTGCAGACAGTCCGGAGCACGTCTGTGTCACAGACCCGTGAGTGGTCTTTGCTTTATTGGGGTGAATTACATGTAACAGAAGCCGCGTCGGGCTCGTATGTCAGGGGTGGGGCGGCAGCGGGTGCCCTCCCGTGTCTGGGCAGCCATTACCACCGCTCTGGGCTCTTCCTCTTTGTAAGCAGAAGCGCCTTGCCTCATCTGGCCTGCTGGAACCTCACCCTGGGAGGCAGACGGGCAGGGAGGCCAGCCGGCGTTGCCTCCTCAGGGGCCGTGTGAGACAGAAATGTCAACTAGTCTCCCCTACTCCCCAGGCTGCGTCATGGCGGCAGGACCCCAGGGGGATAGACCGGGGGCACGTAGCGCAGGGGCCCACGTCTGGAGGCAGGGGCCAAGTGACCCACTGACGAATGAGGCTGGGGCCCGGCTGCCCACCTGCCAGCCAGAGGGTTGGCCACATGGCCCTGCCAGCAAAGGGGGGTCTTGCCTTGCAGCCTCTGGCTGTCATTAGCTGCTCCAGGGCGGGAGGTGAGCCCTGCAGCCAGCAAGGATCCCGGCTCGCAAGGGGCCACCTGGACCTCATTACTCGTAAGTGGTCAGGTCTGAGAGTGGGCTGGGGGCCAGCCAGCCCCGCCCACATCCCTCCAAGCCCACACTGCAGCCGCTCTGCCGCGGAGTAAAACAAAACCAGGCCCATCCCAAAGCCCCAGGAGGGTCCTGTGTGGGAGGCCGCACCCAGCATGGGCTGGAGGGGTGCGTTCCAAGGGTGGTGAGCGCAGACCCTGGCCTGTCCCTTGGGGTCCCTTTGGCAGCCCGCCCCCACCCCCCAAGGGCCCTGCAGTATTCGGCGTTTAGGCCACCATCAACATCCTGTTTCTGACATGTGGGAGGGCAGGAGGGGCCACAGTGCCCTACCTGCCTGCCTCACCCTGGGAAGGACCCTCCTGGCTCTCGCCCATCTCGCCTCACCCCAGGAAGCCTCCAGCTGGGGAGGAAGCCAGGAGAGTTCAGGGGGACCCTGGGGCCCTCAATCAGGCAGCCCAAGACCCCAGCTCTGCAGCTGCAAGAGCTCCGAGTGCCCAGACCCCCTTCGAGGTGAACCTCAGCTGACAGGAGACGCCTGGGTCCCAGGTGGGAAGGGGCCGGGATCTGGGGAGGGCGTCCCCCAGTGTGGCCCTGGGCAAGAGGCTCGCAGCTCCGGCACCCACGAGGAGCGGAAATACCCGGGAGGAAGCGCCCTCAGGGCTGGGGCCGGAGCGGCGGCCAAGTGGGGTCCTGGGAACTAGCTTAGGGGTGCACGCAGAGGGTCTCCACACATCCCATCCCTCCAAAGGAGCCCTCCTGGCTGACTACAGGAAGGTGCAAGACGGTGCCGCGGGGGCCGGGGGGCGTGGCAGGGGGCGTGGCGTGGCGGTGAGGGCGTGGCATGGCAGGGGGTGTGGCGAGACGGGGGTAGGGGGGCGAGGCGTGGCAGGTGGGGCCAAGGCGTGGAGAGGGCGTGGTGTGTTGGGACATGCCACGCCGTGGGGGCGAGGCATGGCGGGTGGGGGCGTGGTGTGGTGGTAGGGGCGTGGCATGGCATGGGGGCGTGGCGTAATGGGGGCGTGGCGTGCCATGGTGGGGGCGTGGTGGCCTCCGAGCCCGCTAAGTAGAGAGATGGGAGCGCGGCCGGGCTCCTGGCATCGCCACCTCGGTGTTTGTACCCACTGAGCAAATATACACTAAATGAGGCTCAAACAGGCACAGCCAAAGGAACGGCCGATTCTGTCCTTTCTTCTTAATCCCTTTGGCTTAGGGTTTCCCGGTCTGGACAGCCTGTCCGAGGGGAAGCCTGCCCAAGGGCGCCCGGGCATCCGTCCGCGGACATTCAGGCAGTGACCAATCCCCGGCCGTCCTGGCGTGCGCCCTGCATCGTGGGCCATTTCCCAGCTGGCCAGTGGGGGAGCAGGCACTGTGGGTCCCCGGGTCTTGGTGAGATGGTCAAGGATGGACCTGTGATGGAGACCGGCTTGCCCGGCGGCCATGTCCAGGAGTGAAGAAGGCACTTGGGTTGGGACGGAGGACATCTTTGCCGTCCCCTCGGCCAAACCATGAAAAGCAACCCTCTTCCCCCATCCCCCAGCAACCCGGAGACCACCTTGGGCTGGAGCCCAGCACGGCCACCGCCTCATCTCGGCTGTCCAGCTTGGGACAGGTCAGTTCCCAGATGTCCAGGCTGGAGCTAGTCCTCGAAGAGCCTCAGGTCCAGCCTGGAATAGGAGGGCCAGGTGAGGGCCTCTGTGGGCTCTAAGGATGTACCCGGGGGTGCTGGGGTGCCTGCTCTGGAGGGGGTGACGCCTCCCCTTGGCCACCGCTCCCTGAAGGAGAGTCCCAGAGTCTCACGTGGAGGCAGCCACCCCTCTGCCAGCCCCCAGCTGGGACCCTGGCACCCAAGTGTCCAGCCGTGGCCCCTGGGGGAGCTCAGCCCCACCCCAAATCCGGAAGTGTCCCCAGTCCCACGCGGTGTCAGCCTGTTCCCCCCCAGCCTGGCTTCCAGGAGGCAGACAATGCAGCTGGTCCTCCAGAGGCTCCCTGGTCCCAGAAGGCTGGTCCGTTCCACCCTCTCACACCCTGCTCTCACTGGACAAGTAGGCCGCCGCCACAGGCCTTGTGTGGAGTCTAACCCGCTTTGGGCATAAGCAGACGTCATCAGGGAGAGGTCCCTGTGCCCCTCACCCTATTTCCTGAGCCCCCAACCCCACTGGGCTGGGAGCTCTGATTTAAGCAAGTCATTAGCGCCAGCTGAACAGAGGTGCCGGGAGTCCGGGCCCAGCCCTCCACCTTCGTCCTGTGCGCCCCCCACCCCCGCCCCAACTTGGGTCTTGAACACAACAGTGCTGTGCATTTTGTGGGGTTTCTAGCGTCCAGCCCCAGCTCCATGGAGACAGACCATCCCCTCAGGTGAGAGAGCAGAAGCCCAGAGAGAAGGGGCCCGTGACCTGGCACGGCGGGGGTCCCCGCTGGCCCTGAGGGCAGGGCTGGCGCCACCCTGGTCAAGTGGAGGGTCCTGGGAAAGGGGCAGGGTGAGGGGGCAGCTCCGGGTCTCCAGGAGTCTCCGCGGTGTCTCTTCTGATTGAGCGACTCGACACCATTTGGTCCCTGGGATGAGGCCCCCTTCATCCGGACCCCAGTGCCCAGCACCCTGCCCTCAGCCTGGGAGGGAACACGGGGCGGCTCTGGAGACCACTGTCTGTCCATAACCTCCTTCCCTGCCCCAGCCCTCATGTTGCCCAGGGATGCCCCAGCCTCCGACGGGGCTGCCACGAGGGCAGAATGTGGCCAGGGAGGCCCAGCCCTCAAACACCCCCCGCCTCCACTGACAACCTCCGAGATACACACGTCTCTTCCAGCTTTGTGTCTGCCGCTGGACGGGACCCCCGCTGCCCATTGGATGGTGGGGGAGGGGGGCACCAAGGGCCCCCACAGCCACACACGGCTGCACAAAATGGCTCCCATCTTGCTTCCTCAGCAAGAAGGAAGACGCTGCTCTTCGGACGGATGGATGCTGCCCACCCTGTGCCCACTCTCCTCTCCCCCAGAGTGGCCGTCAGGACACTCTTCCCTCCGGCCCCGGGGCTCCATTCCCTCCCCCGAGTCCTTTGCCTCTTCCGGGCTCGTGTTTGTCCCCTTCCCCAAGGCCCCGAGCTATCTCTCCCCCAAACCCTTCCTCTTCTCCTACATGTCCCCTTGTCCCCACTGAACGCCCTCTGCCCTTCCCGAGCTCCTGCTCATGCGCGGTTCAGTTTCTGTCTGGCCTCCCGGCTCCCTCCTCTCCCCAAAGGTGCTCCGGGTCACCCCGAAACTCTCACCCCCTCCTGCTCCGCCTCCCAGAGCAGCAGGAGGGCAGCAGGCGAGAAAGATGCAGGGAGACTCTGGGCCGTGACGGTGGTGGCCTGGGGGTCCNCGAAACTCTCACCCCCTCCTGCTCCGCCTCCCAGAGCAGCAGGAGGGCAGCAGGCGAGAAAGATGCAGGGAGACTCTGGGCCGTGACGGTGGTGGCCTGGGGGTCCTGGGAGTCGAGCTTGCTGACTGACACCCAAGGAAGCCACGCCGGTGGGTGGGGACGGGTGCGTAAGCTACGGGGGCCAGGGGGTTTCTCTGTGGAACCGCTCGATGAAGAACCTCAGCCAGGGGCAGCTGCAGCCTGTCCTGGGACAGGGGCGGGTCTCACCTAGTGGGGCCGTGTCTGGCCTGGGCAAGTGAGTGGTCACCGCACTGGGGCCTGAGCATCTTGGCCTGAGGGGCAGCTGAGCCCCAGGGGCTGCAGGGACTTTGTGAATTTGGCCGAGGCCGCCACGTTCCGGCGCCGGGTGAGGGCGCGCTGCCGCTCACCTTGCCGCGTGACCCTGGGGCCTCGCTGAAGTGCTCATGAACCTCAGAACCTCAGTGGGACTGGACTTGGGGTCCCTGGAAAGGCGAGGGCACAGGGGA
>SJYA01007098.1:0-18829 GCA_006410615.1 Neotragus moschatus
TTTTTTTTTAAACGTAAGAGATGTTTGGAGCAAAATGTGTAACATTTTCAGTTACCTGACCTATATTAAATTTAGTTGAAACTTAAATCATAGGTTATTTTGTCATCCTGTGTCCATATATATATTTGAAAACACTTCGGAACAATTTTATCACATTTCATGTGATTTCATGAATTCCACATGTGCTATGGAAGTAATAACGCTATTTTTTCTTGGCACATTTTGATGCATTTAAAGTTTTAGTAGTATTCGTAAAAACTTGTTAAGCTTTTTCTTTAAGCCTAGTTATATAGAAGAAATCCTTTATAGTCATTAAAATGAAAACAGGCTTTGATTATATTAGGATTAAAGTTAAGTTGCAGTCTGAATTAAAATGTTGGATTCAGTAAGACAGCATAGGAGATTATAAAAAGTTTGCAAATGTTTTCTCCTCATTTGTACTACTTGAAAGTAAATAATTGGAGTTTCTCTGACTAGTTTTGAAAGATTTCTCATTTGTAGTAGTACGTTGGCCTGAAATCTCTAAATGGTAATTGAAGTTGGTTCTAACCTTTGGCGTGATAATTTTTAATCTTCTAAATCTAGAATTCCAATTATGTCCATTATTTCTAACAAAGGTTTGTTTGTTCGTTTCTCTCTGTTTGGAAATAGTAATCGTTTGAGTTTTAAACGTTGTAAACCACTGGTTGAGGAGGAAACAGTCTAAGTAATATGTATATTTTATTTTTATTATGGTTTACTTCATCTCTGTCTCAGTCTCTGTTGAGTTTTAGCCTTTTTAACTCCTCAGCATAAAGAATGCTCCTGTATAGTAGCTAGGATGTTTAAAAAGGGACAGCATAATGACTAGGAAGTTTGATTGTTTTTTATCAGACCAGTACAAACAGGGAGGAAAAGGGGTTATTCCTTAGTGTGGAATAAGCTGCTTCCTGTAATTGTTAGCCTTATTGTAAACTTAATTTGACTTAAGAAAAATATTGGTTTCTGAAGTTCATCACGTTTTTATCTGTGCTGGATGATTTGATTCTCAAATTTGGCAAGTTGTCCTTTACTCCTTTGTGGCTTATCATTGTCCAAAACAAATTAATCTGCTTGTTTGTGGTTAGGAATTATAATTTCCTTTGTCCATATGATTGGCTGAAGAATTCTTTTTAAATTTAGTTAAAACTAAATTTTATTTCAGTGATCAGTTTAATCAAGATATTGTACTTACTGACAGTAGTTGTATCTTCTGATAATTGGAAGTTTTGAATGAGTAGCAATTTTATTTTGAAATATTTTTCAAAAGTGTTAAAATTTTCTGGTCAGTTTGAGAATATTTATTTGGCCAGTTACACATTGGGGATTTCTGTGTTCTAGATTTCGTTTGGTTGATTAAAACTTGAGCGCTTTAAGAGTGAGCATTTTAATTTTATGCCAAGTTAACCTTTAGTTTATATTTTGACTGTGGACTGTGAACAATCTTTTTTTGTTTACTGTGTTTTTTTTTGTTGTTGTTGTGGGGCAAAGTGTCAGATTTTTCTCTGAAGTAACTTTATGTAGCATGGTTGCTTTTTTAGGTTGTTGAATGCATTCTAGCTTGGACCAGTCTCATGAAAGACATAGCATCAGTTGATAATTCTGATACTTAGTCTTCCTTTGAGATAGAGAGGATCACAGATAGGTTTGAGGTTTTAAAGTGTTAAACTGCTCTTCCTTTAAAGGGAAGTTTTCCACTGAACCACTGTGGAACTATGCATGGGAAAGAATAGGTGTTTTTTTGGGGGGTGGGGTAGAGGTGGGGGGAACCTTCCCTTGTGAAAGTGAGACTTAAGCAGAAACAGTATTTGAATGCAAATTCTGTTTTAATAAAGTATTGCAATTTAGAATTGAGACAGCATAAAAGTAAAAATAAAATCACTCCACTTAATCCCAAATGGGGGGGAAGTGGAGAGCTAGAGATACTGAAGTTAGATTTTGAGTTTTCATTTTTAGGCAGATATGAAAATTAATGTGAATATATGGTATAGTTTTTGAGGAAGGCTAGCCTAAATCTTTTATTGTGAATAACTGAAAAAGTAGTGCGTGGTTCAGAAAAAGCAAACATGTTAGAGTCCACATTAGTGATCTGAAAGATTTGTGTTCACTTTCTCATGATCTTTTTTGAAGTCGGGGGGTGAGGAGAGTTGTAAATTTTCTTTGTGACCTTTATTTTTTCTCACTTGTTTCCTCTCCCTTGAAAATGAGGGCAAAAAAATATTTTAAATTAAAACTTGCTTTGCTAGTTAAACATTTTCCAATATTAAATGTTTGTTTCCATTCGTTATGCGTTCATTACTGAATGTATCATATTTTTAGTTTTTCTACACTTCATTTTTTTTAGAAATCTTGCTCAGTTTAGAAATTACATGGTTATTTTTTTTTTTTGTATTGAGAGGAATTTTGTTATATAAGTTTATTACAGTTGGTTGTTTTTTACCCCCCTGAGGAAGTATTGTTGACAATAATCAGTATCTGTGACAAACTGATTTTAAGTTGAAGTAATTAATTTGTTCTTTAGGAGCAAAGGTTGTGTTGTTGTATGCACGGACCTTTGCTTTATTAGTAATGAGAAGGAAGCTAGTTTTCGCAATCAGTTTTCTCCATTATCCTTTTTTCTCCTCACCCAGGAGCTGTCAGCAGCTATAATAAGGTAATAACGGAAATGATAATTTGTATCATGGGTCATTTATTCAACATTTATTCAATACTTTTGAAGCTTAACTTCTCTGTAGACAGAGTGTGTGTATAAAATGCTTTTACATACTATGATGCAGGTAACTTCTTTTTCTTAACTTTATCCAATTTACATGATTTTATAGTAAATCTGTACTCTCAAGGCTGTAATGTACTTGAGTTAATAGAAATAAGTCTCTGCTAATCACATTTGCTAGTGTGTTTGGTATGAGCACCTTTTCTTAAATGACTTGGAGAATATCAAGTGAAAACAGGTTAATTTTATCTTTTTAATGCTTTGTACACATCTTATTCCTGTTGTTATCCCCCTACTAGTCACAGTCCTGACGTTGAAATGCATCCAGTTTTCATAAGAACAGATGGTTTTTGGCTTCCTTCTTAAGGGAAATAGATTACTGCAACAAAAGACATAAAGTGAGCCCTCCTTCCCTTTCCTGAACA
The DNA here is from genome assembly GCA_006410615.1 of Neotragus moschatus. NCBI lineage: Eukaryota > Metazoa > Chordata > Mammalia > Artiodactyla > Bovidae > Neotragus > Neotragus moschatus. The sequence continues at coordinate 3,157 of SJYA01007098.1, forward strand.
TGATTCAGGTGCTCCTTTTTTGAGGCCAGTAGAAGGTTTTTGTTTCGTTTTTTGACTTTTTTTTGGTATTAAAGATAATTACACCAGTGTGATTATAAGGGCAACTTTTTATAATCTGACTGGAACCATATTTTATTTTACTTGATAATTTAATGCTATTAATATACTTTGATTTATAATGATGCAGTTGTAAGTAAAACTTGGCCTTTCTTTGTTGGAGATGTTGGAAGTGCTATGCTATTGTTGTTTTAGTTTTTGATTACTTAAAAGTTGGAGCCGACTGAGCAATTTTCTGTTACTTACATGTCAGCTGTTGTGAGATATGTAAGGATCTATTTTAGGGTCAGTGGAAAGGGTCAATGCATGGGCCCATGTGAAGAAGTCATAGTTAAAATTATATGCTGCTGTTTTGTTTACATGATTGACAGGACTTTGTCATTTTCTCCGACCCCTCTTTTTTTGACATTGACAATTCAATGTGAATTCTAAGTGCAAAAATGTACTTTTCTCTTAGTGGGAACTTTTAGGAAATGCTTATCCCTTTTTTGAATTGGCATTTCAGTGTTGGGACTCAAAATAGCTAGGTTGTTTGATGCCCAAGTAAGATTTTTACAGGTTTATTTTCATTTAATAGAAAGCAAAAATAGCATTAATCTTTTCATAGTGAGTACAGTTTGTTTTGTTAGTGTGACTCTGTTACGAAATTTGACTATAAATATAATCCCCCGGCCTGTGTTAGGTACTACTCTCTATATAGTTATCAACATACTTAACATGGTAATAGCATCTCTTTTTTTTCTGTCTCTGGTTTGTAACGTCATATCTCTCTTTTGTCTGTTAGAAATAGTTTCTTGAAAGTGGCCATCTCACAGCCTGCATATGTGTGATCTCAGGTATTGAATTAATAAATAGGTTCACATTCTAAATTCTTTTTTCATTTCTAGTTTCTTTAAAATACAGGATTAAGCAGTTGGTTTTGGGTAATTAGAAAAAAAGGTACACGTTTTTCTTAAAAATGGTAGTTTTTAGAAAAAATATTTTTTGCAGTCCTTGCCCTCAAGGAGCTTAATTTTATTTTGCTACCATTGGTATGAATGAGAATTAGGAAGATAAAATTGCTTTACTTAAAGCAGTAGTTTCTAACCAGTCTTATACAAAGTGTGTCAGTCTGTAGGCAGAAGAGATCTGTCAGTGTTCAGCTCAGCGTGGGCATGTTTTGGCATTTATGGAATTATATAGGTGAGCCTTCCCCTAGTCGGTTACCTATAAAGGCAACATCAGCACATATGTATGTCGTACTCTGTGCAAAGCACAGTGCATATGAAAGATTTCTTTTCCCTAAGCACTGCTTTGATGTGCTCAGGATAAATAAGGACTATTTGAAGGGTTTTAGTTTAGAGGAAAGCTGAGTGTAAACATATGTGGCCGTTACAGTAATTTAACACAAATGGAAGTTTTTAAGACACAGGTGTTTATGGAAGCTAAGTTAAAGTGTCATTACTTAGAAGACTGATAAATTGTAAATTTCAGTTAACTGAAATTTAATTCTTTTAAAAGGAGTCTACTTCTTTAAAGTAAATCTGTCAAGAGTTTAACAAATAGCTTGTCGAAGTTAAGTGATTTATCCAAAATTCTTGTAATTAACAAGGTGATGACTATACTTAATGTTATCGACAGTTCTTCAGTTTCCTGAAGCAGAAACTCATTTCAAAACCTCGCAATCCTGTCAAGTGTAATAAACAGAATTGTGTTACTGTTCCTACTGTTGTTTCATATATTCTAAGCTACATATTTTATTAAACTAAGTTTTGAGGTTGGTGAAATGATTCAGTTTACATTTAGCATTTCTGTCACGTTACTTTGTTAAAGCAGGGTTTAGCAATTTGGATGCTATTCAAGGAGGTTGAAGTCTCAGAAAAACATGGAAGTGCAGTTAAGTTCATGAGGTGGTCCTGTGCTATACGGCCATGGTTGTAAGGAAAGGGTGTATGTATGTGTTTGCGTGTGTCCAAGCCTGCCTGTGTATGAAAGGAGCCATGCAGTGGATGTGAGCTGGCCTTGAAATCCTCTCGCCTGGGTGCTGCAACGGTGAAGTTCAGAGCAAGGAAGTTTTTCAAAGTAAAATTCTGTCTGGCCTCAGGATTGAAATGATTATATGTCAGCAGTGGAAAAGGGAGTGGATATTAAATATCTTACTTTTGACTTTAGTGCAGGACAAGTTGTTGTAAAGATGGGGTAAGATCACCTGGTCATTTGCAGATTCTTGGAGGAAAAAAAACATAACATATATTTATTACATTAAAAAGAAAGCGCTAGTAAAAAGCAAACGTTTATGCAGTTTTTACTTGAAACTTTTCCATTAACTCAGTGTCATGATATTTTACAGGGTCTGAAAATTCATTTACAAAGAGTGTTTGAAGAGGCTTATATGTGGAAAAAACTGGGAGAAATATGAAACATTTCTTCTTAGATGCAGTTGAGTGTAAGGCGCGCTAAAGTGATGCCAGAAGATGATGGAATTTCAGAGCTACCAGGGACTGTGAGTTGGGGGATGAGGTCTTTCACAGGTGCAGAGACTGAGTTAGGGAGCCTTGTGACTGGTCAAAGATCCCACAGCAGGGGCGGGGGGGTCTTCGGGTTGACCACGCTACTGCTGATAAACAACAGAGAAGGAGAACTGCTGATGCCTTGGGTTGTGGACATGACGGGGGAAAAAAATACAGATGAGGGTTTTCCTGATTCTGTGAAATGCTGGGCTTCAGCAAAATGCTGGTTATAGTTTTGGAGCTAGAACACACACACACACACACACACACACACACACACACACACACACACATTATTCAGTGGTAGATCTTTATGATAACTGAAGAGCTAATAATAAGAAAGTAAACACATTTTTAGAGAATTTCAACTCATTCACTTAAACTGATTAGTAGCTGAAGGACAGAGCTTTAGCTCTTAAAATAACAGGGTACAAATAAATCTAGTGAATATTGAGAATTGTTTCTACTCTTTTTATTACTGTAAATTCCTGTTTTTGAAAACTACTCAAGAGGAAACGTGTCAAAATTTACTCAGTTCAGTTGCTCAGTCGTGTCCGACTCTTTGTGACCCCATGAATTGCAGCACGCCAGGCCTCCCTGTTCATCACCAGCTCCTGGAATTCACTCAAACTCAGGTCCATCAAGTTGGTGATGCCATCCAGCCATCTTATCCTCTGTCATCCCCTTCTCCTCCTGCCACCAATCCCTCCCAACATCAGAGTCTTTTCCAATGAATCAACTCTTTGCATGAGGTGGCCAAAGTACTGGAGTTTCAGCTTTAGCATCATTCCTTCCAAAGAATACCTATTGTTGGGCAATTCAAATCAGGACTATACAAACTTGTATCAGTTTCAGATTAGCATAGGGTGGTTACAGGCATAGGTAGGCAACTCTAATGGCAGCCAAAAGGTGGATGATAATAAATCCCATGGAAATAGAGCTGCCCTAGATAGCCCCTGCATCCTGTTCCCGAGGCCCACATCTGGAGCTTTCACTGTTTCCAGTAGATGCGAAAGAATTGAGTATAAACCACCGTTACTTGCCTTACATTACGATAATGTGTCAACTCTGATAGAATGGATAAGAAATAAAAATTTCAATCTAAGACCATATATAAGTTACTCTGAAATTAACTGCCCCTAATCCTTTATTAGTGTTGTTGTTGCTATCACCATTGTTCCAGTGATGCTCCCATTGTTAGAACAGGTATTCAGGTGTTGACTGTGTGGGCCTGTGTACACACGTGTGCCAGCATAAACATGAAAATGAATTTATGTTTCTATCCATATGCTCATGAGACTTACGTTGCAAAGTAGTAACAGTTCTTTGGCTAATAGGCTTGGGAATCTGTTCATGGATCCCTGATGGCTCAGAGGTTAAAGCGTCTGCCTACAATGCGGGAGACCAGGGTTTGATCCCTGGGTCGGGAAGATCCCCTGGAGAGGGAAATGGCAACCCACTCCAGTATTCTTGCCTGGAGAATCCCATGGGCAGAGGAGCCTGGTGGGCTACAGTCCACAGGGTTGCAAAGAGTCTGACACGACTGAGCGACTTCACTTTGACTTTCACTTTTCATGACTTTAGAGCTAACTGATTAGTTTGGTGATCTTCAAGATCTGTAACTTTTCTGAACCTTAGTTTCTAAATGGGATTATCAGCTACACTGGTAACTTCAAAATGCTCAGAGGATGGGGAGAATATTATATGCAAAAGAGTTTTTTAGGCTATAAGGCAGCATCATCTAACTTCTGTCAACATTTTCAGGTTGTTTTTCATAGGATGGGCAACCAGATAAGCAAAGAAGTTTGTAGAGAATGAGAGAAGAAAACAAAAAGGAGAAGGGTAAATTTTCCAAATGAATATCAGCTAGTTTTTGTGTTCAGGAGAATCATTCACTTCTAGCATTCTGAAAGTTCAGAAGTCACTTTATGCTGAAGTGTCTAATAAGGGTTTTTTAAGAAGTGGAACTTGAGTTGGTATTAATAGGTGAATGGTATTATTAGTTGGTTTTTAGTGAGGTGAATGGGAGGGTAAAGGATGTTCCAGCAGAAGGGAAAAGTGAAGTAGTATCAAAACAGTAGTGATGGGAGGTTGAAAGCCTTTCATAAAAGTGTGTTTCGAGGATGTTAGTTGAAATGACAGATGCATGAAGAGAAGCAGTGAGAAGGAAGAGACAAGCAGAGCCAGAAAACCAGTTCACAGCTGTGTTGTGATGGGCCCTGCACGCCGGGGTGGACGCTCAGGTTTACTCTGTCTTGTAAGGAACCATTGATGACTTGGGTTGTATCAGGATGACATGGTGAAATCTCTGGGGATAAACTAGCAAGAGTGTGTAGAACAAATAGATTTAAGGAAGTAGACTTTGGACACTGTGGAGAATTAAGACAGGGAATGTTGGAAAGAATCTTATATTTTCTCTAGATATTTAAGAAAAAATATTTTTTGATTTTTCTGTGTTTCAGATTTTAACTTTTTAGAGTTTTTTAAAATGGTGTTTTAACTGAAAATAAACATACATGCAAATTGTTGTTTTCCTTACCTGTAAGTTACTGTATTCATATTAAAGTATTGAGAACACATGAGGCTCATGTTTTTACCCGTCAGTCCAATTTTTGGTTACTTAGAATTGAACTTTGATTTCTGTGTGAATTAAAGAGAATTGAAGAAACTCTTGGCTTGGGGAATCTTGGGAATTTTTGACACAGTTTGACTTAAAATTTTTGTTTCAACTCTACTTACCTAATACTGTTAAATATATGTGTTTCATCAAGTACAGTGAAGACTTTCTGGGAACTTGACTGCTTATATCCATTTTACTTTGTGTGTGTGTGTGTGTTTGTCGCTCACTTGTGTCCAACTCTTTGCCACCCCATGGACTGTAGCCTGCCAGGCTTCTCTGTCTGTGGCATTTCCCAGGCAAGAATGCTGGAGTGGGTTGCCATTTTCATCTCTGGGGACCTTCCCGACCCAGTAACTGAGCCAAGGTCTCCCGCATTGCAGGCAGATTTTTTATTGTCTGAGCCACCAGGGAAGCCCACACTTTAATTTATTTAAGGTAAATTAGAGATTTTGGCATTCTATCTCTAAATATTTATATATCTCTTTAAAAACAAGTTTCCTACATAGTAAATTCACACTGAACAAAATAGATTAATCCTGCAGTTCATGTAATAAGCAATCTGTATTCAGATCCCCTTGTGTGCCAAGTTGGTTTGATTCTGTCTGGCTCTTTGCAACCCCATGGACTCTGTAGCCTGCCAAATGCTCTGTTAATGGGATTTGTCAGGTAAGAATACTGTAGTGGGTTGCCATTTTCTTCTCCAGGGGAACTTCCCAACTCAGAAATCGAACCCCATCTCCTGCATTGGCTACATCTTGGGCACTGCAGAAATATTTTACTGCTGAGCCACCAGAGAAGCCCCTCAGATTTCCTTTTATCTCCAGAATATTCTTTATAACTGAACTGGCTTGTGGAAATCAGAATCTGACTCAGAATCACTCAGTGAATCTGATTGTTAGAGCTTGAAGCCTTAAATCTAGAGCCATCTCTTTCTCTTTTTTCTATGACACTGATGTAACTTTCTTGTTACTGAGCTTGTTCCTTTATGTCTTCTGTATCTATTACTTTGGAATTCTGATCTAAAGACGGACAGGTTCAAGTATAACATCATGGGTGTCCCTTCCCCCTGGGAACCCAGTTTTGGTTCTGCTGTGAGGGAACCTAGAATATGTTTCCAGTGGAAGAGTTAGGTAGATTCTTATTAAAGAATTAATTGTTATTAAGTGTTGGTTGGTTTTCAAAGTAAAATGTAGGTTTGCTAGCTAGCTCAAAAGATGACTAATGAATTTTTTCTATGTTTCATGATAATTATTAAGGGCTCAAGAATCTTAATAAACTCACTGCAATTAATGTTCTTTTTGATGTTCAAGTTGTCACAGTTTTGGCCTGTGATAATCTTAACTGGCTTTTGTGTCTTTTGAAAATCTTCCTTATTTTCTGGGACAGTTTGATGCCCCAAACTCCCTTGCCCCACAGCTAGAATTAACCGTTTCTGCAAGGTGGTTTTTTTTTTTTTTTTTTTTTTTAAGTAGAAATGGTATTAGAGATGTGAATTTAGTCCCTGAGCGTATTGGTTGCTGTCACAGTGAGGTTACTTCCAAGCCATTGGCCATTTTCTGCGAACAGAGCTCAGCAGTTAATGAGTTCATGTTTGTATTTTCAATTCAATTTTAATGTTTATATAATTTTATAGTCGTGTCTTTTTCTGCCAACACCAAAATAATGTGGTTTCTGACAATGACAGAATTTCCTATTTACTTTATGCTACAATATAAAGAACATATTTTCAAAATGATATTGCTAATAATTGTAAAACTACGATACATTTATAACATTTTAAATATATTTTAGACATGTTACAAATTATAGATATAACCAGTGATCTCTTATTCTTCCAATTGATATAATTTGCTTCTTTCCTTCTTTGGCTTTATTCAATTTGTAGTAAGTATTTTTTCTACCAAATCTTGTTTTTGAGCTTTTGATGTTGTCAGTTATTAGCTAAGTTCTTTTGCTGTTTTACTGACTGTTTCTATTAGTTTTTACCCCATGTCCAGCAGAAATTATGGGACAATATATTTTATAATCAGGGGTTAGTGAGTGTATGTATTTATGGAGATATGTTCCAGAGAGATAGAGAACTTTAAGATAACCTAAAAGGAAAAAGATTGTGCTGTTCAGGTTACTGCTTTGTATCTTAAGCCTAAGGATAGAGAGAGAAGAGAACATAGCAGGCAGTGTTTTAATTATGGAATTTTTGTGAATGATGTTGGTAAAAGAATGAGGATAGGTCTAAGCTTTTAAGGTTCTATGAGTTAGAGGAAAAAAAAATACCTAGGTAGAAATTAAGTATTAAATTTTATTTTTAAGTAGTTGCAAAATCTCTACTGCAGAGTTTTTGTCCTTAGGAACTTTGGTAGTAAGAAAGTTCTGTTCCAGCAGATGGAGATATTAGTACACAAAAGACAGTGTTTAGTAATTAAAATGTGTTGAGAGATACCTCTCTTGCCAGAATAGGAACTTTTTCTTCCTTAAATTGTAAGAGAAGAGGAGTTGTTCAGGAATATGACAAATATTAGTTGCTGAATTTAATTTGGGGGTAGTACTTAAATCAGTTGTGATATTTCTTTAAAGAGGTTTTTTTTTTTTAAAGAGACCATATGTTACTGTGTTGACTATATAAAATATGAATGGTTTAGGACATTGGATTGATTACAGCAATATTCTAAAATATTCTCTGCCTTTACAGCTTCGTTGTTTGAATAGTTTTGGTTTGTTTTGGAAAGGGACTGCGTCAAGTCTGTTTAAATGTATTGTTTGTATGTTACCTTTGCAATTCTAAAATCTTTACCAGGCAATTGATTTCTGTTTATTAATCTAGGTATGAAAAAAAATGTGTGCCATAGTTGCCTATTACATGTTGTATAAAGAGAAAGTTCTTTTGGAGATTGTAGTTTTATTACAGTAATAAAAAATTATCAGCAGTAAAAGGTAATTTTGTCTCACTTTATTATCGTTTATAGCATTCCTTATCAGATTTTTTTGGTTGGGTGAGTATTATATATTTTGTTTGAAAACGGCTTGCAATTTTAAGTTCCTTCTTAGGAACTTGTTGATTTGTGGAAATATGTTTTATTATTAGTTGCTGCATTTAAATTATATGTTTCTAGTTCTTATACTGAGCGTTTTTTTTTTTTTTAATTGCAAGTCAGTTGTAAAATACCATTTTTCCTTCCATTACTTGAACTCGGCCATGAGAGAAGAAGGATGGATATATTTTCTTTGTTAATATTTGGAGGACCAAGAAGAAGAGGTCTACTGTGGTGCCTTTGTAGAGTGGATAATAGCTTGCATTTTACTCTCCCCTCCAACTTTTGCTCTTGTTTGTTATTCCTGAAATGTAGAGAATTGAAGATGCAAACTTTTTTTTTTGACCTTGTGGCATGGCTTGCAGGATTTTAGTTACCCTAAGGCTATATATTGTCACCCTGCTTATTTAACTTACATGCAGAGTACATCATGTGAAATGCTGGGCTGGAAGAAGCACAAGCTGGAATCAAGATTGCCGGGAGAAATACCAATAATCTCAGATATGCAGATGACACCACCCTTACGGCAGAAACTGAAGAGGAACTAAAAAAAAAAAGCCTCTTGATGAAAGTGGAAGAGGAGAGTGAAGAAGTTGGCTGAAAGCTCAACATTCAGAAAATGAAGATCATGGCATCTGGTCTCATCACTTCATGGGAATTAGATGGGGAAACAGTGGAAACAGTGTCAGACTTTATTTTTGGGGGCTCCAAAATCACTGCAGATGGTGACTGCAGCCATGAAGTTAAAAGATGCTTACTCCTTGGAAGGAAAGTTATGACCAACCTGGATAGCATATTAAAAGCAGAGACATTATTTTGTCAACAAAGGTCTGTCTGGTCAAGGCTATGGTTTTTCCTGTGGTCATGTATGGATGTGATAGTTGGACTGTAAAGAAAGCTGAGCGCCGAAGAATTGATGCATTTGAAATGAGGTTTTGGAGAAGACTCTTGTGTCCCTTGGACCGCAAGGAGATCCAACCAGTCCATTCTAAAGGAGATCAGTCCTGGGTGATCATTGGAAGGACTGATGCTGAAGCTGAAACTCCAATACTTTGGCTACCTTATGCGGAAAGCTGACTTATTGGAAAAGACTCTGATGCTGGGAGGGATTGGGGGCAGGAGGAGAAGGGGACGACAGAGGATGAGATGGCTGGATGGCATCACTGACTTGATAGACATGAGTTTGAGTAAACTACAGGAGTTGGTGATGGACTTGGAGGCCTGGCATGCTGTGATTCATGGGGTCGAAAAGAGTTGGACATGACTGAGTGACTGAACTGAACCAGGAATTGAACCTGGGCTCTCAGATTGAATGCGCTGAGTCCTAACTACTGGGCCACCAGTGAATTCCTGAAAATGCAAAGCTTAATTCACCTTTCACAGTAAGGTGCCCTGTGGTCTCTGAATCCTTGGAAAGGTGGTGTTGTGAAGACAGAGAAGTATCCTAGCATGCTGTCTTTTAACCTTAATGTGAATTATTATTTTTTTGAAATAAATTATGTCATGAGCATTTTCCCCTCCCATTGTATATCATTTAACAGTACAGCTTTTATGGTAACAGTTCATCTTAAAGAAGTATAGTTTAATTTATCAACTCTTCACTATCATACATATCATTTTGCTTTCAGGAAGCTTGCATGATGATGTATCAGTGGTTTTAGAAGTTTAATACTTCCTGTTTGAGAAGCCTTAGGTTACTAAGTGTTGTAATTCTTTTATTTTTGTAATGTGATACTTGGAAAGCAGTATTTTATGCTGCATTCCAGTAGGAAGTGATTGCTTTTATGTGACATGCAATTTTTGAGTAATGCCAGTTGCAAATTTCACATAGTAGCTTTTAATGACAACATATTTATTTGAAGTTTTTTATTCTCTTTGCAAATATTTGAATGCATACTATGTGTGGCATCTTAGAAAAATATAACAAAACTTCAGATTCATTCCATACCTTCAAGTTGTTTGAGTAGAAATGTAGGTCAGTCAGTTCAGTCGCTCAGTAGTGTCCTGCTCTTTGCGACCCCATGGACTGCAGCATGCCAGGCCTCCCTGTACATCACCAACTCCTGGAGTTTACTCAAACTCATGTCCATCGAGTCAGTGATACCATCCAACCATCTCATCCTCTGTTGTCCCCTTCTCCTGCCTTCAATCTTTCCCAGCATGAGTCTTTTCTAAGGAGTCAGTTCTTTGCATCAGGTGGCCAAAGTATTGGAGTTTTAGCTTCAGCATCAGTCCTTCCAGTGAATAGTCAGGATTGATTTCCTTTAGGACTGACCATCTGCAGTGATTTTGGAGCGCAAGAAAGTAAAGTCTGTCACTGTTTCCTTTGTTTCCCCATCTGTTTGTAGGGTAGGAAGAAAGTGAAAGTTGCTCAGTTGTGTCTGATTCTTTGTGACCCAATGGACTACAGAGTCCATGGAATTCTCCAGGTGAGGATACTGAAATGGGTAGCCTTTCCTTTCTCCCCGGGATCTCTGTAACCCAGGGAATGAACCCAGGTCTCCCACATTGCAGGCAGATTTTTTACCAGCTAAACCACAAGAAAAGCCCCTTTGTAGGGTAGGTAGCACGAAATAAAAGTAATAAAATTGGAACTTCTGTGACCATCCGGTGGTTAAGACTTTGTGCTTCCACTTCAGGGAGCGTGGGATTGATCCCTGCTTAGGGAACTAAGATCCTATAAGCCTCACAGCGCATCTCCCCCACTTTAAAAAGAATAATAATATAAAGTGATATAAACAAGAGAGGACTACAGACTGTTGTTAAAGAGATAGCTGGGACATGCCAAGTAGGACCAGTTCTCTACTGTAGATAAGCTTAAGTGCCTGGAGTTTAGCTTCTGTCCTGTTGATAGAGACTCATTTAAGGGTTTTTCCTTTTATATCTTACTCTTAGGATTTTTTCTTCTCTTTTCTATGTCTCCATATTTATGTTCAGTGTGTATTAATGTGATAGATTTCTATGCTTGCTACATATTTTCATATTCTTGAATTTAACCCCTTCCCACCCCCACTCCCGGAGAAGGCAGTGGCACCCCTCTCTAGTACTCTTGCCTGGAAAATCCTATGGACAGAGGAGCCTGGTAGGCTGCAGTCCATGGGGTCGCTAAGAGTGGTATACGACTGAGCGACTTCACTTTCACTTTCTTGCATTGGAGAAGGAAATGGCAACCCACTCCAGTGTTCTTGCCTGGAGAATCCCAGAGACAGGAGAGCCTAAGTGGGCTGCCATCTACGGGGTCGCACAGGGTCGGACACGACTGAAGTGACTTAGCAGCAGCAGCAATAGTACCCCCATTCCAATATTTTGCCACTTGAGTTCAGTCACTCAGTCGTGTCTTTGCAACCCCATGGACTGCAGCACACCAGGCTTCCCCTGACCATCACCAACTCTTGGAGCTTACTCAAATTCATGTCCTTGGAGTCAGTGATGCCATCTGACCATCTCATCTTCTGTCGCCTCCTCCTCCCGCCTTCAATCTTTCTCAGCATCAGGGTCTTTTCAAATGAGTCAGTTCTTCCCATCAGGTGGCCAAAGTGTTGGAGTTTCACCTTCAGCATCACCCTTCCAATGACTGTTCAGGACTGATTTCCTTTAGGATTGATTGGTTTGATCTCCTTGCAGTCCAAGGGACTCTTTTAAGAGTTTTCTCCAACACCACAGTTCAAAAGCATCAATTCTTCCCATGCTCAGCTTTCTTTATAGTCCAAGTCTCACATCCATACGTGACTACTGGAAAAACCATAGTTTTGACTAGACGGATCTTTGTTGACAAAGTAATGTCTCTGCTTTTGAATATGCTAAGTTGGTCATAGCTTTTCTTCCAAGGAGTAAGTGTCTTTTAATTTCATGGCTTCAGTCACCATCTGCAGTGATTTTGGAGCCCCCCAAAATAAAGTCAGCCACTATTTCCGCTGTTTCCCCATCTATTTCCCATGAAGTGATGGGACTGAATGCCATGATCTTCGTTTTTTGAAAGTTGAGTTTTAAGCCAGCTTTTTCACTCTCCTCTTTCACTTTCATTAAGAGGCTCTTTAGTTCCTCTTCACTTTCTGCCCTAAAGGTGTTGTCATCTGCATATTTGAGTTTATTGATATTTCTCTCAGCAATCTTGATTCCATCTTGTGTTTCATCCAACCCAGCATTTTGCATGATGTACTCTGCATATAAGTTAAATAAGCAGGGTGACAATACACAGCTTTGACGTACTCCTTTCCCAGTTTGGAACCAGTCTGTTGTTCCATGTCCAGTTCGAACTGTTGCTTCTTGACCTACATACAGATTTCTCAGGAGGCAGTTCAGGTGGTCTGGTATTCCATCTCTTTAAGAATTTTCCAGTTTATTGTGATCCACGTAGTCAAAGGCTTTGGCGTAATCAATAAAGCAGAAGTAGATGTTTTTCTGGAACTTGGTTGCTTTTTCTATGATCCAACGGATGTTGGCAATTTCATCTCAGATTTGTCTGCCTTTTCCAAATCCAGCTTGAACATCTAGAAGTTCATGGTTAGTGTACTATTGAAGCCTGGCTTAGAGAATTTTGAGCATCACTTTGCTAGCGTGTGAGATGAGTACAATTGTGCAGTAGTTTGAACATTCTTTGGGATTGGAATGAAAACTGACTTTTTCCAGTCCTGGACCATTGCTGAGTTTTCCAAATTTTTTTTGGCATAATTGAGTGCAGCACTTTCACAGCATCATCTTTTAAGGTTTGAAATAGCTCAACTGGAATTCCATCACTTCCACTAGCTTTGTTGTTAGTGATGCTTCCTAAGGCCCACTTGACTTAGCTTTCCAGATGTCTGGCTCTAAGTGATCACACTCTTGTCATTATCTGGGTCACGAAGATCTTTTTGTAGAGTTCTTCTGTGTATTGTTGCCACCTCTTAATATCTCTTGCTTCTGTTAAGACCATACCATTTCTATCCTTTAGTGTGCCCATCTTTGCATGAAATGTTCCCTTGGTATCTCTAATTTTCTTGAAGAGATCTCTGGTCTTTCCCATTCTGTTGTTTTCCTCTATTTCTTTGCATTGATCATGGAGGAAGGCTTTCTTATCTCTCCTTGCTATTCTTTGGAACTCTGCATTCAAATAGGTATATTTTTCCTTTTCTCCTTTGCCTTTCGTTTCTTTTCTTTGCATAACTATTTTTTTGTAAGGCCTCCTCAGACAACCATTTTGCCTTTTTGCATTTCTTTTTCTTGGGGGTGGTCTTGATCCCTGTCTCCTGTACAATGTCACGGACCTCTGTCCGTAGTTCTTCAGACACTCTATGCCTAACAGATTTAGTCCCTTGAATCTGTTTCTCACTTCCATTGTTTAATCGTAAGGGATTTGATTTAGGTCATATCTGAATGGTTTAGTGGTTTTCCCTACTTTCTTCAATTTCAGTCTGAATTTGGCAGTAAGGATCTAAGCCACAGTCAGCTCCCGGTCTTGTTTTTGCTAACTGTATAGAGCTTCTCCATCTTTGGCTACAAAGAATAGAATCAGTCTGATTTCAGATTGACCATCTGTTGATGCCCATGTGTAGAGTCTTCTCTTGTATGGTCTTTTGTGTTTTTTTTTTGCCACTGTGCATACCTGCTTTGGTTTTTTGTTTTGTTTCATGTGGATTACCCCTTTATTACAATGCTTTTTAGTTACCGTGTGTGTGTCTGTTGGTTGTTGTTTTGGGTGTGGGTGCAGGGAGGAGAGGGACATCTGGAATAACGAATGTGTGGCTTCTGGAATGGTGAGTTGCTACCCTGTCTTGGTCTGCCTGTGTGGTGTGGGTCTTCCCTTATGTCTGGTTTTCGGNACAATGCTTTTTAGTTACCGTGTGTGTGTCTGTTGGTTGTTGTTTTGGGTGTGGGTGCAGGGAGGAGAGGGACATCTGGAATAACGAATGTGTGGCTTCTGGAATGGTGAGTTGCTACCCTGTCTTGGTCTGCCTGTGTGGTGTGGGTCTTCCCTTATGTCTGGTTTTCGGTGTCCTCTCCATTTGCTTTGGCTGTAATGGCTTGAGAGGTTGCATTCTCTTGGTGGAGGGGAGATGTGGAAGATATGCTAATTTAACTGTGGTTTGTGAGAGGCTTTAGGAAAGTGTTTTTGAGGCCTGTTTCTTACAATGCTGGCTTCTTCAGGTGGTCTGAGAATAGAAGGGTTCTGTAGTCGAAGAAGTGCTATATATTCTTTGTGAATTCAGTATATGTTGACACATTAAATATACAGGACCTGCAACCAAGAATTTTCTGAAATTGGGTAAAAGAATGATTTTTTTTTCTTCTTGGAACAAAAGGTCTGAGGATATATTATGGGAAATACTAGAAAGAGGATTATAAAGACCTGTGTATCTGGAGAGAGGAAAGTTTACGTAATAGTTGTTTGGGAATCTTGATTTTGAATGAGAATGTTGATTCAAGTCAGATCAAAGTACCCTTTGAAAAGACAGTTAAACTTCGTTTAGTTTGGGACGATTTCAGATTCCATGTTGAAGCAAGAAAAGTGTCCTTTCTGGCTTTATAAACAACTGAGACAGGGTTTCAGTAGTGAATTTTATTTGAATCAATGTATGTTACTTCAGTAACAGTGTAGATTTGCTATTTTAAAAAGCTAAAGTCCTGAAAGTAAAAAACAGAATTTTGACAATTTAAATAACAGAATAAAAGATGTTGTGATATGTTGGTGTACTAATACATGACTGGCTCAAGTGTAAAGTTTTTAAATTTTGGAACTACTGACTTTTAAGGTGAAGAAGAAGTGTTACATTTTGAAAAGAAAAGTATTTGGATTGTTTAATGAACATTGAGATGCAGTGATATAATAGTTTTTTGAGGTCTCTGAATCAGTAACCTGTTGAGTGTTTTCTGGGATTTCAGATTTAATCTATGCATATAAGATGGTAGCTCTCTCTGTTGTTCCAGTAGCTACTCAGTCTTATAAAATGACGTTTTGATGACATTTATAGTTTGCAGCAGCCTTTCAAAAGGGGGAAATACAAGGGTTGGATTTCACTTGGAAGGCCTGAAGGATTTTTATTAAAAAAATTTTGTCCTTGTTCAAAGAAAAACACTGTAATTCAGATTTTAAAGCTGAAATGAATATTAGAGGTCACAGTTCCATCCTTTTATTGTATAGTACGTAAATGCATTTCATTTACAAAGGATATGAAGACATTTGACAGACTAGAAACTACTGGTTTCAGAAGTGATAGCTCATTTGGCTCTTGTGGCAGAAGTATGTCTGTAAGTTATGTTATGTTATGTTACTGGCCAGAAGATACTTTTTGGCCTGATCCTTTGCACAAGGTTTTGTCTTAATTATTTTAAATTTTATTTTATTTTATTTTTTTTTTTTTGCTGCTTAAATAATTTAATAGTATTTAAAATGAATTTTGAGAAACATTGAGTTCAATAGAATGAAACAATGCATTTTACATTATGAAAAATATCTTTACCATAACAATAGCTTTCTCTTCCAAGGAAACTTTTTTTTTTTT
>SJYA01007099.1:7128-27274 GCA_006410615.1 Neotragus moschatus
CAGAAGATGATGTAAATCACCTAAGACTTGTGTATACAACTAGGTATGCGGAGAGAAAAGCCTGGTTTTTGATAAGAGTCTAGGCTGCTAACACTGCATAATTTTGTATTACCCCTTGATCTCTATGTACAATCAAAAAAAGGTACAAAAGGCCTTGAAGGACAATAGGGGCCGGGGCCAGTTGCTGGACTGGCTTCCCCCGTGTCTCCCTCTTACTCTAATTTCTGGCTGAATTCCCATCTGGGGCGTGGAGGCTCGCCATGTTTACTTACTTTCCCTGGCTTTTAAGATCCACGCGAGGGGGTGCCCAAGGTGGGGCACCCCCCGATATTCAAGAGGATGCCGGTGGCCCATGTAGATGTTGCAAACCTCTTGTCTCAAGGTTTTATTGGCTTTCCACGTAAACCAAGTTATTCAGCCTCTTTTCTCCACTTAATTTTCCCACTATACTATTAGTTTCTAATCTTATATTTCTAAATAAATACTTCTTTCTAAGATGCCGACACCGTCCATGCTTCGAATTACCCTGGATCCACCGGGGCTGGACCCTGGCAGGATTTGATTTAGGTCATACCTGAATGGTCTAGCGGTTTTCTCCACTTTCTTCAATTTCAGTCTGAATTTGGCAATAAAGAAGGAGTTCATGATCTGAGCCACAGTCAGCTCCCGGTCTTGTTTTTGTTGACTGCATAGAGCTTCTCCATCTTTGGCTGCAAAGAATATAATCAATCTGATTTTGGTGTCAACCATCTGGTGATGTCCAAGTGCAGAGTTTTCTCTTGTGTTGTTGGAAGAGGGTGTTTGCTATGACCAATGTGTTCTCTTAGCAAAACTCTATTAGTCTTTGCCCTGCTTTATTCTGTATTCCAAGGCTAAATTTGCCTGTTACTCCAGGTGTTTCTTGACTTCCTACTTTTCATTCCAGTCCCCTATAATGAAAAGGACATCTTTTTTGGGTGTTAGTTCTAGAAGGTCTTGTAGGTCTTCATAGAACTGTTCAACTTCTGCTTCTTCAGCGTTACTGGTTGGGGCATGGACTTGGACTACTGTGATAATGAAGGGTTTGCCTTGGAAACGAACAGAGATCATTTTGTTGTTTTTGAGATTGCATCCAAGAAATGCATTTTAGACTCTTCTGTTTATGAGGGTTACTCCATTTCTTCTAAGGGATTCTTGCCCACAGTAGTAGATATAATGGTCATTTGAGTTAAATTCACCCATTCCAGTCCATCTTAGTTCACTGATTCCTAAAATGTTGATATTCAGTCTTGCCATCTTCTGTTTGACCACTTCCAATTTACCTTGATTCATGGACCTAACATTCCAGGTTCCTATGCAATGTTGCTCTTTACAGCATCAGACCTTGCTTCCTTCACCAGTCACATCCACAACTGGGCATTATTTTTGCTTTGGTTCCCTCTCTTCATTCTTTCTGGAGATAGTTCTCCACTGATCTCCAGTAGCATATTGGGCACCTACCGACCTGGGGAGTTCATCTTTCAGTGTCATATCTTTCTGCCTTTTCATACTGTTCATTGATGGAGTAGAAGGATGTGCGTTCATCTTCTCTAGTGAGAACTCCAAAATTACAACTCACCTCTGAACAATCATCGACAGGAGATCCCACCAAAAAAAGATACCCCATATCCAAGGGCAAAGAAGCAGCCCCCAGCAAGATGGTAGGAGGGGCAAAAGTGCATTTAGAATCAAACCCCATAGCTGCCAGAGATGCTTGGAAGGCTCAAACGAAAACCTTGTGTACACCAGGACCCAGAGAGCTCACAGAGACTGAACCAGACCTGCCTTTGAGTGTCTGACTGTCTCCTGCAAAGGTTCGGGTCAGCAGTGGCCTGCTGCAGGCGTAGGGGCTCTGGGTGCAGCAGCCCTGGGTCACACAGCCTGTGGCATGAGGCCTCTTGGAGGAGGTCGCCATTAACTCCACCAAAGAGCTGCCGAGCAGACGACCCACAAACTGCAGAACAGTTATACCAAATAAATTCTCACACTGTTGAAAAAGTTCTAGGACCCACAACAGATCTCCCAACCTGGGGATCTGGCAAAGGGACTGAGAACATCCAGGGAATTTGACTTTGGAGGTCAATGGGATTTGATTACAGAGCTTACACAGGACACAGACTCTTGGAGGGCACACACAGAACCCGGTGCACACCAGGACCCAGGAGAAAGCAGCAGCGACCCCACAAGAGACTGACCCAGACCTGCCGGGAGGGTCCAGGCGTCTCTGGGGAGGCGTGGGTCGGCGCTGGCCTGCTGCAGGGTCGGGGGCGCTGAGTGTGGCAGTGCCTGATGGGACCTTTTGCAGGAGGTCGCCACTATCTGCATTGCCTCCACCATAGTTTGGTCTCAGGTCAAACAACAGGGAACACAGTCCTGCCCATCAACAGAAAATTGGATTAAAAAGATTTACTGAGCATGGCTCCATAGCAAGGAGAGATAAGAAAGCCTTCTCCAGTGATCAATGCAAAGAAATTTGGAAACACAGAGGAAAACACAGAATGGGAAAGACTGGCGATCTCAAGAAAATTAGAGATACCAAGGGAACGTTTCATGCAAAGATGGGCACAATAGAGGACAGAAACGGTAGGGACCTAACAGAAGCAGAAGATATTATGAAGAGGTGGCGAGAATACACAGAAGAACTGTACAAAAAAGATCTTCATGACCAAGATAACCATCACTCACCTACAGCCAGACATCCTGCAGCCCGAAGTCAAGTGGGCCTTAGGAAGCATCACTATGAACAAAGCTAGTGGAAGTGATGGAATTCTAGCTGAGCTATTTCAAATCTTAAAAGATGATGCTGTTAAAGTGCTGCACTCAATATGCCAGCAAATTTGGAAAACTCAGCAGTGGCAACAGGACTGGAAAAGATCAGTTTTCACTCCAATCCCAAAGAAAGGCAATGCTAAAGAATGTTCAAACTACTGCACAACCGCACTCATCTCACACTACAGCAAAGTAATGCTCAAAATTCTCCAAGCCAGGCTTCAACAGTACATGAACCAAGAATTTCCATATGTTCAAGCTGGATCTAGAAAAGGCAGAAGAACCAGAGATCAAATTGCAACATCTGTTGGATCCCAGAAAAAGCAAGACAGTTCCAGAAAAACATATACTTCTGCCTTATTGACTATGCCAAAGCCTTTGACTGTGTGGATCACAACAAACTATGGAAAATTATTGAAGAGGTGGGAATACCAGACCACCTCACCTGCCTCCTGAGAAATCTGTATTCAGGTCAAGAAGCAACAGTTAGAACAGGACATGGAATAACAGACTGGTTCCAAATTGGGAAAGGAATACATCAGGGCTGTATATTGTCACCTTGCTTATTTAAGTTATATGCAGAGTACATCACGAGAAACGCTGGACTGGATGAAGCACAAGCTGGAATCAAGATTGCCGGGAGAAATATCAATAACCTCAGATACACAGATGACACGACCCTTTATGGCACAAAGCGAAGAAACGCTAAAGATCCTCTTGGTGAAAGTGAAAGAAGAGAGTGAAGAAGTTGGCTTAAAGCTCAACATTCAAAAAATGAAGATCACGGCATCTGGTCCCATCACTTTATGGCAAATAGACGGGGAAACAATGGAAACAGTGACAGACTTTATTTGGGGGGGGCCTCCAAAATCACTGCAGATGGTGATTGCAGCCATGAAATTAAAAGACACTTGTGAAGAAAAGTTATGACCAACCTTGACAACATATTAAAAAGCAGAAGAATTACTTTACAGACAAAGGTCTGTATAGTCAAGGCTATGGTTTTTCCAGTGGTCATGTACATGTGAGAGTTGGACTACGAAGAAAGCTGAGCGCCGAAGAATCGATGCTTTTGAACTGTGGTGTTGAAGACTCTTGAGAGTCCCTTGGACTGCAAAGAGATCCAACCAGTCCATCCTAAAGGAAGTCAGTCCTGAATATTCATTGGAAGGACTGATGCTGAAACTGAAACTCCAATAGTTTGGCCACCTGATATGAAGAACTGACTCACTGGAAAAAACTCTGATGCTGGGAAAGATTGAAGGCAGGAGAAGGGGACAACAGAGGATGAGATGGTTGGATGGCATCACCGACTCGACGGGCTTAAGTCTGAGCAAGCTCTGGGAGTTGATGATGGAGAAGGAAGCCTGGTGTGCTGCAGTCCATGGGGTTGCAGAGTCAGACACGACTGGGCAGCTGCACTGAAGTGAACTGAGCATGGCCCCGCCCATCAGAACAAGACCCAGTTTCCCCCTCAGCCAGTGCCTCCCATCAGGAAGCTTCCATAAGCCTCTTATCCTCATCCATCAGAGGGCAGACAGAAGGAAAACTACAGTCACAGATAAGTAACCAAACTGATCACATGGACCCCTGCTGCTGCTGCTGCTGCTGCTGCTGCTAAGTCGCTTCAGTCGTGTCTGACTCTGTGCGACCCCACAGACGGCAGCCCACCAGGTTCCTCCATCCCTGGGATTCTCCAGGCAAGAACACTGGAGTGGGTTTCCATTTCCTTTTCCAATGCATTAAAGTGAAAAGTGAAAGTGAAGTCACTCAGTCGTGTCTGACTCTGTGCGACCCCATGGACTGCAGCCTACCAGGCTCCTCCG
The DNA here is from genome assembly GCA_006410615.1 of Neotragus moschatus. Taxonomy (NCBI): domain Eukaryota; kingdom Metazoa; phylum Chordata; class Mammalia; order Artiodactyla; family Bovidae; genus Neotragus; species Neotragus moschatus. Next base: position 11,742 of record SJYA01007099.1, read on the forward strand.
TCCATGGGATTTTCCAGGCAAGAGTACTGGAGTGGGGTGCCATTGCCTTCTCCAAACATGGACCACAGCCTTGTCTAAATCAATGAAAGTATGAGCAATGCCGTGTGGGTCCACCCAAGACGAACGGGTCATGGTGGAGAGTTCTGACAAAATGTGGTCCACTGGAGAGCGGAGTGGCAAACCACTTCACTATTCTTGCCTTGAGAACCCGATGAACAGTATGAAAAGGCGAAAAAAAAAAAAAGATTTGTCACGACTGCAGTCAAATTCCCTCCGGGCTGTCTCTGTAGTAATCTGCAAGCTGATTCTAAAATGTAAAAGGAAATTCAGAAGACAGAACAGTTCGGGAGATCCTGGGCAGGAAACAGCATCAGAGAATCTAGCTCCTGCTTTTCAAAACCTATTTCAAAGCTGCACTGATTAAGACTTAAGGGTGGGAATTCTCTAGTGGTACAGTGGATAAGAATCCAGCTGCCAGTGGAGGGGATATGGGTTTGATCCCTGGTCTGGGAAGATCCCACACGCTGCGTGCGGAGCAACCAGCCTGTGAAGCCTGCATTTCTATAGCCCGTGTTCCACAACGAGAGAAGCTGCTGCAGTGAGAAGCCCAGGTACCCCCCAAGGCCAGAGAGGCCGGCACAGGCGAGCATGTTCTGGGGGGGTCCATGCGTGGCTGGACAGCCTAGGCTGATGGAAGTCAGAGAGCGGTCATCCCACGACGGGAAGACACGGTGAGAAGGGGCACAGGAAAGCTTCCAGAGAGAATTGTCCCTGCTCTCCACGCCCCTGCTCTGTGGCATTAAAACCATCAGGCAGCCAGAAAAAAAGTCATGAAAGACGTGCCAGAAAAACCACCAAATGCGGTCCAGAGAAAATCAAAGGCAGCCTGATTAGATGGAGTAGACCTGATTTTGACCTGAAAGACTCAGTGTAAGAAAGACATCAGTTCTCCCCTCTGCAGATTCAAGGCGGCCCCAGTCAAAATCCTGGCCGCTCCCCCCTCCCCCAGCCTTCCTTGGGCTTCTCAGGTGGTTCAAGGGTAAAGGATCCACCTTCAGGGCAGGAGACACGGGTTTGATTCCTGGGTCTGGAAGATCCCCTGGAGGAGGAAAAGGCTACCCACTCCAATATTCTTGCCTGGAAAATTCCATGCACAGAGAAGCCTGGCGGGCTGCAGACCCTGTGGTCACAGCCATCCGCAACCGGGTGATGGAGCACCCCTTCCTTCTCTGTGGCTCTGTGTTTTGTTACTCCTGCGAGTGACAGGCTGACCCTCACACACACATGTAAACGCGAGGGCCGAGACGGCCACTGTGCAGAGCGTATGTCCCGGGCTGCTGGCCAGGCCTAGCCCGTGACCTGCTGCCACCCATGGACCGGGGGTGGAGGCTCCCCACGCTGGCCCGGCTGCCTGGCTGTCGTGAGACAAACACGCCCCAGGCAGCCAGCGACGCGGGTTGAGCATCCTGCAGCTCTGGCGGGAGCCCAGCCGGTAGCCTGGGAGCAAGTGCAGCTTGGCCGCCTGCCGGCCTCCGCCGCAGCGGCGTGACCCCGATGACTGGCTTCACTCGAGCTCCACCACGCGCCTCCCAGCAGCACAGACCCGCGTGGACACACGCGAGGGTCCTCTCAGCATCTACTAGGTGCTGTGGGCTTGGGAACCAGCTGGCGGAGGCTGGGGGGCTGCAGGAGATTGACCCCTTCCCCTCTCAGCGGCACTGACACCGAGGCAAACGTCAGCCACAGTGGCACTACTCGCGGTGGTGCTGGGGCCAGGGGACCACGTGTGCCCTGCGGGCACAGCCAGGCGCCTCTCTGGAGCGTCTCTGGAGAGTGGGCGCACCCCGAGCAGTCCCGGAGGATGCTCGTCCCAAGCGGCTGCAGGAGAAAGCTTGACTCCTACGACGGGCAGGCGGCACCTACGCCCAGCAGAGTCGCCCCCTTGTTCCCAAGTGGGCTCTGGAGAGGATGGACCAGGGTCAGGGCAGCAGTGGTGTCCTGCCCCTCCCTGTGGCAGCCGAGCCTGGGGACCTGAGTATGGGGAGGCGGCCTTCCAGGAGGCGGCGGCAGAATCCAGGGGGCGGAGCACCGCGGGGTCGGCAGAGCCTCGCCGGGGAGCCTGGCTCTCATCCACTCTTCAGCCATAGACAAAACCGAGACACTTGCAGGGAGACCGACCGACAGGGGCGCAGCCTTCCACCAGGCCGACGGCGGCTGTCTCGCGCTCTGCCAGGCACTCAGAAGGGGCAGGCGGGGCAGGAGGCTCCTGGAGGGGGTGGGTGGGCATGGATTGGTCCCGGAGTCCCAGGCGGGCAGAGAGAAAGACACATTTTGGAAACAAACATGGGAGTGGACGACGATGGGGAGACAGGGCAGAGCCAAGCCTCGCGGAAAATGGACCAAAGGGCTTAATCGTGGCCCAGAGTCCCCCCCACAGAAGGGGCCGTGGCGTCTTGTGGGGCGATTCGGGTGCACCCCGTGCCCTGTGCTGGGCCCACTTGGGTGCAAGTGTGTGCTTGCGTATGTGTGCGCACGCACGCGCGTGCGTTCACGCAGGCGCCTCTGGCTGGGAGAGGGGCCTGGGTCTTTGGTGCCCTCCCATGTCTCCTTCGAGGTGCTTCTGGACGTGCAAGGCCCTGAGCAGCCTTCACCAGGGCCACGTCTCAGGGGAGGTGGCATCTCCTCCCAGGCTTCTTACTGCTTCCCGAAAGAGCAGCGAGTGCGCCAAGTTCACCGTTCCCAGGCGCGTGTGCGCCAGCCTCCTGGCCATGGTTGTCACTCTGCAGGACTGCCCCAGACAGGTTGGAGTCGCGGTCACCAGGAGTGCTGAGCCTTCGTTTCTGACCCAGGAGTCACGTGTCTTCTGCCGGCATCCAAGCAACAGCCATGCTCCTGGGGAGGGGAACGCGAATCCCTGACTAGAAGGCTTGCTCTGGCTCACAGGTGTCCAGGTGAAGAAGAGTGGTGTGGAATCCCGAGTTGTCGGACGCGGAGCCTGGCTCTGTGACTGCGGAGACTGTTGGAGGCGCGGTGGCGCCTGTGTGCTGTTTGCAGAAGGAGGCTGAATGCTGACGGCCAGAAGGTGGCCTGAGGTGTATTTGGCCACGTCCACTCCGCTCCTCCTCTCCCTCTGAGGAGTAGCCTTCCTCACTCACTGGGCAGATGTGGCCTGACTCGCCCTCTCAAGGGTATACCATCCGCCTTGTGAAGACGACACCCAGGGGAGCCACTCGCCCAGGAGGGGAGACACGTGGGGTGGATCAGAGAGCTCACTGCGCAGCCTGGAGCCTGGCTCAGCCTCCCTGGTGGAGCCCAGCACCCCTACAGCTGACCTGCAGATGTGTGAGAAACAGATGCTTGCTGAAGAAACACCACTGAGGCTGGGGAGGAGGTGTCCCTGTTCTGCAACAGAGACCTGACCTAATAAAGATGGGAAAACAGACGGCTGGTTCAGAGTAGACTCCGAAGCCAGAACAACACAGCCAGTCACCTGTCCTACAGAGGCGGCGCGGCACAGCATGACGGACACAGCGCTCACGCGGCGTCAGCTCAAAGTCCATACAGACAACGAGAATCTTGATTCCTACGGCACGGCACGCAGAAACAGTTCCAGGTGGAATACACCTCCAAATGTGAACGGTGAAACCATACAACTTGACGATGAAAACAGAAGTGACTGTTCTTTATGATTTTGAGGTAGGCAAAGATTTCACAAACAGAAAACGTAATTGCTAATCATAAAGACAATATATTGGAATATACTGCAATTAATAATTTATGTGCATGAAAAGATACTATTAAGAGAGTGAAAGGCAAATCACAGAACAAGAAAAGACATCTTTAATATATATACCAACATATATACCCGTCAAAGGACTTGTATCCAGAATATATAAAGAACTCCCACAAGCCAGCAGGAATAGGTTACAGAAAATTCTGTCAAATCAAATACAGAAAGATCCTTTTCAAGAGTATATTGAGCTGCCCTGTCAATATTAAAAGGTGCTAAAATTTGTTTCTTGCAGACAGTTTGCAAGATCTTATTTTCCTGCTGCTGCTGCTGCTAAGTCGCTTCAGTCGTGTCCGACTCTGTGCGACCCCACAGACTGCAGCCCACGAGGCTCCCCCATCCCTGAGATTCTCCAGGCAAGAACACTGGAGTGGGCTGCCATTTCCTTCTCCAATGCATGAAAGTGAAAAGTGAAAGTGAAGTCGCTCAGTGGTGTCCGACTCCTTGCGACCCCATGGACTGCAGCCCACCAGGCTCCTCCGTCCATGGGATTTTTCCAAGCAAGAGTACTGGAGTGGGGTGCCACAGGGATCAAACCTGGGCCCACAGCAGTGAAAGTGCCAAATCTTAGAATGGCTAAAATGAAAGGACAGAGAATATCTACTGTTGGAAGAGTGTGGAGTAACTGGAAGACTCATACATTCCTGGAAAATTCCTTGGGAGTGCCAACCAAAGTTGAATGCCTGACCCAGCAATTCCATTTTTACAGAAGGATGAATCATATGTTAGTCAAATTCAGGACTGTTCACAATAGCACTATTTGTAATAGTCTGAACTAGAAAAAATGTAAATAAACTGTAGTTGAGAACCAATTTTAACTACACGCAAGGAAGCAAAACCAGCCCTATATGTCAAACTCAACATCAGACCAGGTTAGGGTCATTCCTGGAATGCAAGGTTGGTTTAACATTAAAAAATTGATTGATGTTAGGTGATACAGGCAACCTCCTAAAAAAGGAAAACGTGTTGATGTTATTTACCATTTTAATCCTAATAAGAAGAAAAAACTTATAACCTCATAGATGCAAAAAAATTGAGAAAATTCATTACACAGTCACAGTAAACATTCTTCATAAAGATTAAAAATAAACTAACATGCTAGAGTGTGTATACATTTATATCTATATATCATATCTATAGCTTTGTTAAGACTTACAGAAAATGCCATTATAAACGAGAAAATGTTAGAAACATTCCCTTTAAAATCAGGAATTCAACAATGGTGCTAAATATTATGTAGGAAGTCCTAGATGTGCAACAAAACAAGATATTAGGGGCAAAAAGATTGGGGTGGGAGACATTAATACAAAGCTATTCCAATCCCAAAGAAAGGCAATGCCAAAGAATGCTGAAACTACCACACAACTGCACTCATCTCATATGCTAGTAAAGTAACGCTGAAAATTCTCCATAAGCCAGGCTTCAGCAATACATGAACTGTGAACTTCCAGATGTTCAAGCTGGTTTTATAAAAGGCAGAGGAACCAGAGATCATATTGCCTGCATCTGCTGGATCATCGAAAAAGCAAGAGAGCTCCAGAAAAACATCTGTTTTCTGCTTTATTGACTGTGCCAAAGCCTTTGACTGTGTGGATCACAATAAACTGTGGAAAGTTCTGAAAGAGATGGGAATGCCAGACCACCTGACCTGCCTCTTGAGAAACCTGTATGCAGATCAGGAAGCAACAGTTAGAACTGGACATGGAACAACAGACTGGTTCCAAATAGGAAAAGGAGTGTGTCAAGGCTGTATATTGTCACCCTGCTTATTTAACTTATATGGTGAGTACATCATGAGAAATGCTGGGCTGGAGGAAGCACAAGCTGGAACCAAGATTGCTGGGAGAAGTATCAATAATCTCAGATATGCAGATGACACCATCCTTATGGCAGAAAGTGAAGAAGAACTAAAGAGGCTTTTGATGAAAGTGAAAGAGGAGAGTGAAAAAGTTGGCTTAAAGCTCAACATTCAGAAAACTGGTATCTGGTCCCATCACTTCATGGCAAATAGATGGGGAAACAGTGGAAACAGTGACAGACTTTATTTTTGGGGGCTCCAAAATCACTGCAGATGGTGACTGCAGCCATGAAATNGCTGGGCTGGAGGAAGCACAAGCTGGAACCAAGATTGCTGGGAGAAGTATCAATAATCTCAGATATGCAGATGACACCATCCTTATGGCAGAAAGTGAAGAAGAACTAAAGAGGCTTTTGATGAAAGTGAAAGAGGAGAGTGAAAAAGTTGGCTTAAAGCTCAACATTCAGAAAACTGGTATCTGGTCCCATCACTTCATGGCAAATAGATGGGGAAACAGTGGAAACAATGGCTGACTTTATTTTTCTGGGCTCCAAAATCACTGCAGATAGTGATTGCAGCCATGAAATTAAAAGACGCTTACTCTTTGGAAGGAAAGTTATGATCAACCTAGATAGCATATTGAAAAGCAGAGACATTACTTTGCCAACAAAGGTCCGTCTAGTCAAGGCTATGGTTTTTCCAGTGGTCATGTGATGTGAGAGTTGGACTGTGAAGAAGGCTGAGCGCTGAAGAATTGATGCTTTTGAACTGTGGTGTTGGAGAATACTCTTGAGAGTCCCTTGGACTGCAAGGAAGTCCAACCAGTCCATTCTGAAGGAGCTCAGCCCTGGGATTTCTTTGGAAGGAATGATGCTAAAGCTGAAACTCCAGTACTTTGGCCACCTCATGCGAAGAGTTGACTCATTGGAAAAGACCCTGATGCTGGGAGGGATTGGGGGCAGGAGGAGAAGGGGATGACAGAGGATGAGATGGTTGGATGGCATCACTGACTCGATGGACAAGGGTTTGGGTGGACTCTGGGAGTTAGTAATGGACAAGGAGGCCTGGCGTGCTTCGGTTCATTGGGTCGCAAAGAGTCGGACACGACTGAGCGACTGAACTGAGCTGAACTTGCATCTCATATAATTATTTATGTAGAACAATTATACATAGAAACTCAAAAGAAGAAACATGCAGATTTTCAGAAATAACAGCAGAATTTAGAAATGTGCAGATAGAAAATTTAAATACAGAAATCAGTTTCATTCTGTACGCCAGCAACAAACAATGAGAACATTTATATAGAGAGGCGACACTGTGTGCAGTGGTACATAGTGAATATCAAGTAACAAAAAATCTAACGAAAGAGGCATATGATCTCTGATGCAGAAACTCTAACATTTCAAGCAGATCTAGAGACTTCACTTGTGGTCCAGTGGCTAAGACTCCAGGCTCGCAATGCAGGGGGCTCTGTTCAATCCCTGGTCAGGGAACTAGATGTCACACGCCACAACTGAAAAACCCCGTGTGCTGCAACCAAGACCCAGCACAGCCAAATAAATAAGTGAACAGAAATAAGTATTAAAAAATAAAAAAATAAAGATCTAAGTCAACGGAGAGACACGTTCTGTTCATGAACAGAAGATGTGATTTCATTAATTTATCCATTTCCCTCAAATTGATCTATGCTGCTGCTGCTGCTGCTAAGTCACTTCAGTCGTGTCCGACTCTGTGCAACCCCAGAGACGGCAGCCCACCAGGCTCCACTGTCCCTGGGATTCTCCAGGCAAGAACACTGGAGTGGGTTTCCATTTCCTTTTCCAATGCATGAAAGTGAAAAGTGAAAGTGAAGTCACTGAGTCGTGTCCAACTCTCAGCGACCCCATGGACTGCAGCCCGCCAGGCTCCTGTCCATGAGAGTTTCCTCAATGCAAATTCAACAAAAATCTCAACAGGGTTTTTGTTGGACTTGATAAAACAATTATGACATTTATATAGAAGATAATGAGGTCAGGAGTGACCAAGACTGTTATGAAGACGAGCCGAGAGGAAACTTGTCCCACCAGAAAACATGGACAGTGTGGCCCTGGGGCAGGGGGGCAAATTCATCAGTGGGACAGAGCAGAGACTCCAGGAATACACACCCACGTACGCACGTGCAACACTACTTTCACAAGAAGATAGAAATGAGTTTTTCGATAAATAATTGAAAAATTATCTACATAGACAGAAACAAAATTTTATTCTTTTCTCACAACATATACAAAAGTCAACTCCAGATGGATTAGGATTTGTATGTCAAAAACAAAATTTGAAACTCTTAGTAGTAAATGTAGGTAAATAAAGTTTTAAACCTCAAGGTAAGGAAAAATTCCTTGAGACAAAATAACATTGACTAAAAGAAGGATTCATAACTTTGGCCACATTAAAACCCAAATTAAAACCTGTGTGCAAGCTCTAAATACACTATCAAAATGATCTAAATAAAAGTAGGCCACGCAAGGGCAAACAGCGAAACCACGTCACGAACCGAGAATCACTATTAATCAGGATTCGTGCAGCTGAGGTCCAACGGGATGAGAAGAATGAAAGAACGGACAAGGTCCTAGGCAGTCAACAAAATAAGAAAAAGACATGGAAGTGATAATGGTGGCAGGGAAAAGCAAAACTCACTAGCTGATGCAATTGTCTATGTTAAAAATACAGTTTTCAAATATATCAATGAACTAATAGAAATGATAGTCAGATAGCTGGATTTTCAAAAAAATCCACCCACAAAAATCAATTTCTTCTTTGTCAACCAGCCACAATTTGTAGGAAAATATTTTTAAGTTTGATACTATTTAAAATAGAATACAAAATAAAATATATGTAAGTCTAAATCCAACACAAAAAAGTGCAATACCATGGCAAAGACATCTAAGAGCTTATTGAAAGGCATTAAAGGATTTATTTATGAATAGAGATATCACATTCATAGATTTGAAGACTCAATAATATAAAGAAGTCAGTTCTCACCAAACTGATGGCTTTAATATCAATAAACAGTTAGAAATTTTTAACTACAAAAATTATATTGGTAGATCTTGACCACCTAATCCTGTAACTTGAATGGAAGCAAAGGGGTTCAGGACTAGCCCAATCATTTTCAAGGAAGGAAACCAAGGTTATAGGACTTGTCTGACCAGCATGAAGACATTCGGCAAAGCTACGGTTATGAAGACCTTGTGGCATTAGCCCAGGGCAGACAAACCAACCAGGAGAGCCTGCAGGTGAGCGCGGCAGGGCGGGGGTCAGGGGCACTGGACTCTCCCTCTCCCACCATCTGCCTCCCAAGCATTCAAGAGTGGGATGTATGAGCCACAACAGTCCTTCCAGAAGAGGAGGTCTTCACGGCCTCAGGGTAAGGAGACAAGCCGCAAAAATCACCAACTGGAGGAAAAGCTTGACCAACTGGACTTTATTAAAAATTAAGGTGATTTTTGCTTCCGTGGTGGCTCAGTGGTAAAGAAACAGCTTGCCAATGCAGGAGATTCAAGTTTGATCCCTGGGTTGGGAAGACCCCCTGGAGGAGGAATGGCTACCCACGGCAGTATTCTTGCCTGGGAGAATTCCATGGACAGAGGAGCCTGGCAGACTACAGTCCACAGGATCACAAAGACCTGGACACGACTAAGCAACTGAAGTACACCACCACCGTGGCTCTATATCCAAGTAACCACCAAGGAGTGAAAAGACAAGTCACAAAGTGCGAGACAGAGTCTGCCACACAAATCAACTGAAAAAGGAGGAGAAGCCAAGAGTAGGTCACATCAGCAAGAAAGATCTGTGGCCCTAAGGACAATCAGACCAAGACCCGCGTTTCAGGAGAGGAGACCTAGATGGCTGGTGTGTGTCTGAAAACAAGCCCCGTTATTAGTAAAAAGGAGAAAGCAAACACACACCATCACCTCCTCCGGAGGCAAACAAGGCCCCCGTCAGCACCACGTGCTGGCACCAAAGGGAGCCGAGGCTCAGCACGACCATGTCAACACGCAGTCCCGCGGGCCCCGCTTTCAGTGCCCAGTGTACCCACCCCGAGTTCACTGCCACCCGGACTCTTGGAATCGACTTATTTGAAGATGCAATCAAGGTTAAAATGAGGTCACATCAGAGGAGAGTGAGACCCAACCCAACAACTGCTGTCCTTTTAAAAGAGCGGGAGCTCTGGTCAGAGCGACGCACAGAAGGAGCACCGCGTGAAGCAGGGCGGCGACCGGCGTGACGCGTCCGTAAGCCGAGGAACAAGGACTGCCGCTGGCCGCCAGAAGCTGGGAGAGCCAGGAGACCCTCCAGGCTCCAAGAGCCCAGTCCTGCCAATGCCGCGGTTTTGGACCTCTGGTCTTCTGAAAAAACGTGGTCTGAGCCACCAACTTTGAGGGACTTTGCTACAGCAGCTAATACTGCTTTTTAGGCTGAAGGTGTGCGTGTCTAGTTGACACTCACTCCTGGGAAGATGCCTGGAGGAAGCACAGTGTCTTACAGAAAAAAAGTGGGAACTGCCCTCACGGAGAGGTGAGTTGCCAAGTGGCAGGGCTGACGGGCCTCAGTGCCAGACTGGACATGGGGTGAGGAAAGTGGGTGAGACTGGACGTGGCCTCCGAGGGCCCTACCAGCTCTGAAAGCACTGGCTCCTCGTGCCTGGAGCTGGCGATCCTAGGGGGCGATTCACAGATGTACTGAGCATCTGCGAGGTGTCTAGCATAGCCCGGGTGCGGGGGTGCAGCAAGAACGCGGCCCCTGAGAGCTTACGATCTGCAGGGAGACAGACAGATGGCCAAGAGGCTGTTAGTGCCGGGGAGAGACAGATAGACACACTGAGAACCCAGCTGGGTGGTGGGAACACCTCAGGCGCAAGTGTCCTGGTGAGTCTGTGGAGGGGGGTGCACCTGGCACGGAGGCTGCAGTTACTCTCTCGGCCGCATGTGGGCGCCAGAACTGCTGGAAACAGCACTGGGCTGCAGACAGCCCACCCCTAGAGACCTGGGACTGCCCACACCTGTCTACCTCTGCTCCAAGCCCACCCCCAGGCCAGGCTCCTGGGCCACACATGGTCTGTTCCATCAGAAGCTTCAGGAAACAGCACGGGGCTCTGTGCCGGCCACCACCTGCCCCCAGCATGTGGTGTTATTCAAATCTCCAATTCAGCCCCTCACTGGCACCACATCCCCTAGGGAGAGGGGTGAAGGCTGTCACCCAGCTGGTCCTGTGCAGGGNCACATGGTCTGTTCCATCAGAAGCTTCAGGAAACAGCACGGGGCTCTGTGCCGGCCACCACCTGCCCCCAGCATGTGGTGTTATTCAAATCTCCAATTCAGCCCCTCACTGGCACCACATCCCCTAGGGAGAGGGGTGAAGGCTGTCACCCAGCTGGTCCTGTGCAGGGCACTTGGTGCTCAGGGGGCCCTGGAACCGCTGCAGCAGGACCCCCATTGTCCCGACAACCTGACCAGGCCCAGGTGCGCCGAGCTCAGGCCAGTGCCCAGACCAGAGGCCCTGCCCTTCCCTGGAAGATAAGGACCCCAGGCTCGCACAGCCGCAAGCTCCGCGCTGTTACCTGGTGGTCTGGGTGGCTGACCCTCCGCTGTCTTCACACCTGGAAGCACGGACGGCAGTGGGTGCACATGCAACGAGTTTGGATCCGAGTGTCTGTCGGATTCGGCCTTGGCGAGAGCGGGGCGAGGGGCCTTATTGTCTGGGTGCTGAGAGGTGCAGGAGGGGAGTTCGATCTTCCCGCCGGACGCCCTGTGGCCACTCTTGGCTTTAGCACTCCTCTCCACCAGCCTGTGTAAGTGCACAGGCAAGGTGCAAGGAAGTACCTTTTCATCTTTCAGTTTCAAGTCCTGGTGCAGAGCCATGAGTGGGGGTCCCCGGTCCCGGTCTAGCATGGCTGAGGGGCACCTCTGTTTCAGCGGATGGATGTCCGAGAGCGGAGGCACAAAGTCAAAGCTGGGGATCACTGGCATCTGTTTCCTGGTCTTCCTCATGCCCACGCCTTCCACGAGCAAGTCGGAGCCCTGGAACGTGGGCAGCTCCACTGCAGGCTGGGGACAGGAGGGTGAGGTCAGGGGAGCCGTCAGGCCCTTTCCCAGTCTTCAGTCAGGTCTGAGGCCTCAGGGAGAAGCCCCAGCCACACTTCCCTAACTCTAACCCTAACCCTGGGTCCCCCCACCCCAGGGAGACCAGGTCGCAGTGTCTTGCTGTCCCGCCTGCAGGAGGGCTCCCCAGGGGAGCAGCCCCCTGGAAAGACCCATGAAGGAAGGCTGGGTCTTCACCCCAGGAGGAGGGAGGACACCGCAGGAGAGAAGAGGAATGGCCTCGAGGGGCCCCTGTCCTGCGTGGTACCACAGAGGAGGCGCCGCCTGGGGACGAGAGGCTGCAAGAACGGCAAGGCCAGCTGGGCCGCGTGAGACCCCTGGGGATGAGCGGAGAGGCCACCCCGAGGCGGCCAGCAGGAGATGCTGTCCCCCACACCTGTCTCCATAGCAGCTCGAAGTTGCCGATGTCGCAGTTTCGGTCGGCCTTGCGGTCCACCACCACCTTGATGGTGTCCTCTTGCACTCGCGCGCACAGCTGCGCTGTGACCGGCGTGGACGCGTGCATGGTGGGGCTGGAGTTGATCTCGATCAGCCAGGGCCTGAAGTCGCGCCCGAGAATGAAGTCGGCGCCGTACAGCTCGAAGCTGTTCTTGCGTGGCTCCACGTGGCCCTGCGCTACCTTCATGGTGTTGGTGATGGCCCTCTTCATGGACGGGTAGATGACGCTGCTCCACAAGGCCCCGCGGCCCCTCTTCTGCAAGTACTCCTGGAATCGGGTGCTGGTCCACATGTTGTGACAGGGCAGCAGGGGGCTGCGGTCCTTGTCGTTCTTCAGGTGCTTCTGGATGGAGTTGTTGCACAGGTGGATGGCGCTGCGGGGCAAGGCTGGGGTCAGGTGTCAGCTGCTCCGGCCCCTCCTTCCCGCGGGCAGAGACGCGGAGGCCCCGCCCCAGACCCGAGGTCCCACCCCTGACTCCACCCTAAGCCCCGCCTCAGCTCCTCCCAAGGCCCCCCCAGAGGCTCCGCCCCGACTCCACCCAAGACCTGAGGCCCCGCCCCGACTTCACCCGAGGCCCCGCCTGAGACACCACTCCAGCCCCTCCCACTGACAATGCCCACTAGCGCAGGGCGGCTACAGGTGGGTCTCTAAGGGGTCTCCTCTCCTCCTGTTCAACCTGAGGGGCCCGTTGGGGGAGGGGAGGTTTGCATAGAAGCCAACCAGCCCCGGGCCACCAACGAGGGGCCGCCGGCAAGTCCCACCCTAGGTGCTCTTTCCCCTCCTGCCGCTGGGGGAGGGCTGGCGCCCCCAAGAGAGATTCACTAACCGAAAATTTCAGCTAGTTCATTTATACCCTGGCCTTGTTCTAAATAAAATCTAAGCTGAATAGCATCTATAGGAGATTGTAAAATACGTGCGTCCTGTCAGTCATTTTCAGTTGAGCACGTCCTTTGCCACTTGGCTCTGGTGGGGGGGCCCGCCTGTGACCCATAAGACAGACACAAGAAACAGGGTGAGCCCCCGGGCCCTGAGGACGCGCTGTTGGGGCGGACACAGTTAAAAAGTGTCAGGGGCTCTGTCAGCCTGGGTGAGGGTTTTGTTCCCAGATGCAGAAACAGCTCAGAGACAGTGGAGGCCTGCCGGGTACATGGCCCACGGCTGGCAGGGCCTGGCAGGCTGGAGGGGGCCCTGTGGACCTCTCACTGCCCAGTCCCCCAGAATCCTCCTCCGGGTCCTCCTGGCCTGGTGGGCAATGTGCTCCTTGAGCTGCTGGCCGGGATGTGTCCCAGCAGCCTGCTCCTGCCAGGCACGGCTCCAGGTGTCACCTGCCAGGCGCGGCTCCCGGTGTCACCTGCCAGGCGCAGCTCCAGGTGTGCTCACAGCTCCAGCCTGAGCACAGGGAACCCCCGCCCGCAAGGTCTCTATTAAGCAACCTTAGGCCTTCATGATTCCGATGGGCTCCCCCATATCCCCCACCAAGACGCCTGTGCAGCCTGGGCGCCCCAAGTGTGACCACAAAGCAGAACCCTGTGGGCCTTCTGTTCAGACAGTGAGGTGGCCCCACCAACCTGTCCAGGAGAATGGCACGTTCCCAGGACTTCGCTGGTGGCCTCCCTTGTCCCCACCGCCCTCATAGCCTTCCCACTCTGGGGCCCTGGTGGGCAGCAGGTTCACCTACCGGGGAGCACCCATTTCTGGAGATCTGAGCCCCTGCCTGGCACCCCACCACCTTGACACACAGTGCCCCCTGCACCACCCTGCCCTCTCCTGGGGATGCTCTAGCAACTCCCCGACCTGCAGGACCCCGTACCCAGGGCTTTGGGAACTCACAAAGAGAAGGCCCCGCAGGGCCTACTGCAGAGTTCGACGGGCTGGCTCCCAGGGGACTCCTAAAGGGGCCCTTCCTGTCCTTCCCACACGCTGAGTGGCCGGGCAGTACAGAAGGCAGGGCTGCACCCCGAGCACGGCCCACGTGGGTCAGTGTAAGAGCACAGTTGGCCCCTCAGCTTCCCCAGCAGAGGGCCAGTGGCAGCTACCACAGAGTGCGGCTCCATGCCAGCCAGTGCCCCCGAGCACGTGGCAGACGGTGCTTTCAGGATTTCCTGGAGAACATACATGCCCCTTGGGGATGCAGGGCCCTGGCCTCGATGGGCAGGGGGCCAGAGCCCACCCCTTGCAGAGGGAGGTTGCAGAACCTCTGGCCCCAGCCAGGACCCAGTGCCCCACCGGACACATGAGACCAGCCTGGCACTCTGGTGCTGGTGGGAACCCGCCCTGAATGGTGCCAAGCTGACCCCGCCGACCTGTCCAGTTTGTCCAGGGAGAAGCGCTGCGTTGAGAAGCGCAGATAGCTCTCCTTGTAGAACCAGATGGTGAGCGGGTTCCAGTCGGTGACCAGGAACCACTGCCGGATGTCGAATTTGGTGTCGTAGATGAGCAGCGGCGTCTCGATGTACTTCTGCACCACCCACTTGTCCTTGGCGGGCGGCTGGTCTGCAGCCACCAGCTCCAGGATCTCCTCCACGTGGTTCATGCACACTATGTCTGCAAGAGGCCGCCGCTCAGCCCCGTGGACCCCAGGGGCACAGGGCTCTGCCCTCGCGGTCAAGGCTGCAGCCAGGGCCGCCCCCTTGCTCAGCCCCCGTGAGGCCAGCCCGGGGCTTCAGAGAGGACGTGAGGTCAGGGAGGGCAGGGTTGCAGACAGAGCCCCCGTGAGGAGGCGGCAGCTGGCTGAGACCAGGTCGGCGGAGCAGGGCGCGGGAGGCGGGGAGTAGGGGGCAGGGGAGCGGGAGGTGGCGGCAGGGAGCTGGGGGACGGGCGGCCTGTGGCCTCAGGGAAACCAGCAGGCAGCGCTGGCCTGTTCCAGGGGCTCCGAGGGCCCAGGAGGCTCACACCCAGGGTGACCAGACAGACGGGGCAACGGGGGAGGCGGGGGTTGGGGTCCCTGGGCTGCAGCGTTTAATGTCGCTGACAGGCCCAGAGCCCTCGCTTTCCTTGCTGGGACACCCCTGAAGCCTGAACTGCGTCGCGAGGCAAAGTCCCCCCCCATCCTCCCTGCCACCTGTGACGGACAAGCGTGAGGGGAGGTGACTGGCCGCGAGGCAGCTGCGCGATGTGAGCGCAGTCTGGCTCTTGGGGTGGGTGGGGGGCGCCACCTGCAAGGCCAGGGGCAAAGGACACGAGGGAGCTTTCCTCACAGAACAGAGACTTGGCTCTTCTGTGACGGCAGGTTGAAACCCTGCCATCCTGAAACCAGAGTCCAGCATAAAGCTGCAGATCCCTGACATTGTCCTGGACCGAGAAGAGAAGGGGCACAGGGTGGGGGTCAGGGGTCAGGGTCAGAGGTCAGGGGTAGGGCTCAGGGAGTGG
>SJYA01007100.1:6029-25404 GCA_006410615.1 Neotragus moschatus
CCCGCCTCGTATTTGCCTAATTCTCTCTCTTGCCTTTTTTATGGTGATGCCTGTTCCTAGGATATTTTTTCTCTTTGGTGTATCCAGTTCATATCCACTTCCTGTTCACCTCTATCCAGTACTTCCTGTTCACTATCCAAATACTATCTTGACATATTTAGTTCTCATGGATCTTTTCTGCTGTCAAAATTCTGATGTGTTTGTGATGAATTCTGCATGGTTAATCATGTAACTATTCTCAGTGTACTGTGACCAATTTTGTCTCAAATTTTCCGAAAATTTTAGCAGGACTTTATGACATTAAATACTTGTTGAATTAATATTCTTTTTCCCCTTTTCACAAGTAGGCATCAACTTTCATGCCTTAGTTTTTTCCCCTTCCCCACGTAGGTCAGTAGTGTGCTTGGCACATATGTAAGCACCTAGTGATTGAATGTGGGAATGTCTAGGCCATCTGTCTTTTGTGACTTTCATAGGAAAATACCTTCTCATAATGTGCACATAGATATCCTTCAACCAAAAGGGTAGTATAGAAGATTTGGATATGGAAGTGTATCAGGTATATCATTACAGATGGCTATATGTTATATATGTTTATTTGGAGATATTAAAAACTGTAAGTTTTGAGTACTTTCTGGATGTAAGGCACTGAACTAAGTGTTTTACATTCATTATCTTCATCCTTAAAATCAAGTTGTTAGGTGATACAGCTGGTGATCAGAATGTTTAAATAGCAGTTCATAAGCTATGGAACTGTGTTGAAGTCAGCCATTCTTGATTTTAAATACATGTACTTGAGAGTTGTGCTGCACGTCTTCTTATTCAGCCTCATTGTTTGAGTTTTCACCACTTGAGAAATATCTCTGTTTAAAATCATTGCCTTTAAATACATTAGGTCATGCTGGTTTCCAGCATAAAGCAAACATTCGGTAACTATTGGCATTTATTGTTGCTGTTTTTCCAAATTACACTAAAGTGTCCATGACAGTGTCTTTCCTTATGTGAACTTTAAAGGCAGAATCCGTTATTTATTACCTCTGTAACATCTGGAGAAATATATATGTGTGTGTTTCAATGTATTTGGAGTTTCACTAGGGCAAAGAGGATTTAGAGGGTGAGATTTAAAAGTGAGCTACTTTGCTACTGTTCCCAGTCATCTTTCTGTAGTAAAACGCCTGCCTAGTGTATCTGGATGAATGCCTGTCCGAGGTCACAAAAAGGATGGTAGGTGATTGATGGCAGAGGTATCTGTGCTGGCTCTCAGTGTCTTGGGAAGGATTCTGAGTATTGATCTACTTAGTATGTTTTCACAATGGGTTTTAGGTACTTTTTTCAAGAGGTCATCTCATTTTCCTACAAATCGGAAAATGCCAGAATCATGGGAAGCATTACTTAGTTTTTATTTTTGTGAATACTGTCTTTGTGTGTTAGATAGATTATGGAATTTAAGAAATAAAGCTTGACTAGAGAATAACCAGTTTAGTGAAAATAATTGAAAGTGAAACCCATTTATTGAAATTTTAAAACTGTGATATAATGTCAAACTTATTTGAAATTATAAGAATAATATAAGGAGCTCCTGTATATGCTTTAACCTATTTTGAAATAGTGACTTATTTGAAAAATAGATTTTCTCTTCATCTTAGCATTTGCTAACTATGTAATAGGTCCTAGCATTATCACAGTGGTAGAATGAATGGTAATTTTGTTAACTGGGCCTACTTCCCCCCCCTCAACTTTACTGGTATATAATTGACATTATGTAAGTTTAAATTGTGTAATATATTGGTTTGATGCATTTATGTATTGCAAAATGATTAATACCATGACATTAGCTAATACCTCCATCTTGCCACATTATTATTTCCTTTTGTCCTGAAAACATTTAAGATACTATGTTTAATGTTAATGCTTTTTAAAGTGATTTTTTAAAAAATCAAGATTTCCTTCCAGCATGTTGCTTTCCTTAGAAATATGTCTTCTGTATCCAGTCACTGCCCCTGACCCAGCTTGAACCCCCTCACAGTATTCGTACAGATTGATTTAAAGATTTATCTGTTTGAAAGTATAAGTGAAACCCAATTTGGAGTTTTGGACTAAAACGCTGTTCATTGAAATAAAATCAGTTACTGTTTTAGTGTGGTTGGAAATATTATGAGAATATGCAGGCAAAGCCCAAGTATAAGGAATCTAATTAAATAGGGAAAAAATAAGCCTGATTTTAGTTTGCAGCTGTACAATTATAATATTCTAGTGGCAAGACAGAAAGCTTTTATATGGCTCAATTTCAAACAATGCTTGAACTGACTACATTAAACCAGTATAATTAAAGATATCTTAAAATTTAATGTCTGATGTGTAGTTAAATTATAGAATATGAAGTTTAAATATTTAAGATCTCACCATGTGTACTTGTTTTCACATTAGTCACATTATTGCTAGGATCAAGTGAAATAATTTATGAAAATTTAACTATAAAGTAGAAAAAGACTATATGACATGTGTGAGCTATTTTTTATTTCATTTGTAGAAGCAAAAGGGAACAAAAACTGTTTATTTAAGTAAGTGGAATAAGGGAGATATCTTTTCTTCAATATTGTTTGCATTAATTATACAGAATTTAATGTATTTGTATTTTTAATTTCAGATTCAAAATGCTAATGATGTATTAATTGCACCACTTGAGAAATTTCGCAAAGAACAAATAGGTGCAGCAAAAGTAAGTATTACATTTTATTATTATTCATATATTCTCTTGATAATTAAAGATAATATATGTAATTTCAGATGTTAACATTTTTGAAATTAGAATGACCTTTTAAAAATTCTGTACGTCATTTAAAATTTTTGCACAGAGCCTATTACAAAGACTGGAATTCTTTTAAACAGAAGAAAGATATTATTCTCCTACTGAATAGAGGAAAAGTCAGCATAAATGAGTTTCTCCCATCCCAACAGTGGTAGGACATTAGCAGTTTTAAAGAGGGTAAAATCATTGTAAAAATATGGTAAGTATTACTAACATCTATATAAAATAAAAATTAGGTATGTATGTTGAAAATTGAGGCGGCAATTATAAAATTGCTTTTATTTTTTCTAGTTTTTATTCTTATTAAAATATGAGTTTCTGGATAACTTTAGACATCTTTGTCATGCCTCTGCATTAATGTTTAATTCCTTATGGATCAATTAAAATTTCTCTGAGCCTAATAATTTCTGAAATTTACTTGCAACTTCTTTCCTAATTCCATGTTTAACTACATTCTCAACATCATGTAAGGACTTAAAATTTGAATTTCTAAAACAGAATTCATCATCTGTCATACTTCCCCCATTCTTTCTCTGTTTTGGTTTTCCATTCAATCAATGACAAACCCTTTTCTCCTTTGAGCAATGTTTTCAATCTCCTGCAGAAATATTTCTCCTTCTATCCTTCTCCCTTCTGTCTAAAATTTTTCCCCTCCTTGGAATATTTCCTACCCTTTACTTGTTGAAGTCTTGCTAGCTCTCCATGGCTTATTTCATATCTCCGCACCAGAAAGAAGCCTTCCTTTACATGGGTCTTTCTTTATACGTCTGTTCCCTTCCAGAATTGATTTTTTTTCTTAGAGGATCAAGTAATCTGTATGTTTATTTCCTGTGAAAAGCTATCACAGTCTGCCTTGAAGTAGGCTTTTACGTGCACTTACCCACCAATTATGAGCCGTTATCAAGTCAGGAACGAAACCAGAACCATTCTGTGTTAATTAATTCAGCAAACATCTATCAGTATCTCTGTTGGCCCACTTATGGTGTTTGATAAGATTAAGGGATACAACTGTAAACAGGACAGACAAGCTCCCTGCACTTGTTATCTTTTGTGTGTTTACAAATGCACTGAGGATTGTGGGACAGAAGTGCATGGTGCTTTGTGAGAATATAATTAATGGAGCTGACCTTGTCCAGAGAACCAAGCAATGCCTTCTGGAGGAAGTACTGGTGAAACTGAGAGCTGAATGATAGGAAAGAAACAGCTGGGAATAGGGATACAAGGAGGGGGAGGGAGGACCCTTTTTCATATTCCCAAAGAGGGAACAGGGTAGATATGAATGAAGGCCTTGAAGAAGGAGAGAGCTTGGCATTTTAGAGTAAAATGTTAAGTGTGTTTGGAACATAGAGGACCATGGGAATGGAGGACATGTGCACACCACTAATAAGTGGTTCATGGTGTTTACGCCTTATTCTGTTTTACTCTTCTTCTCTGATCATGTAAAGAAATGTAGGTGGAGGAGTGATTATACTTGCGCTTTAAAACATCCCACTAGTTGGACTGGAGGAGAGGGGACTGTTTGAGCGAAGCCAGTTTGGGAGTTAGTCGTTAGTGGCTGTGGGTTCAGAAGGGGACAGAGCCATGGAGACAACAGAGTATATTTCAGACATAAAACGGAAAGAGTAGGAAATGGGTTACAGACTGAAAAGTGAGCAACAGGACATTTCAGGGATAACTCCCAGGACTCTGTTGTAAAACTGGGCGTTTTTTTCCAGCAGCTTACTGACTTAGGCAGCGTTTACATCTGAATGGCAGAAATGGGGAGTTTGGCCTTGAGGTAGGACGACTGAACTCAGGGTCTCACCCCGCCATCCAGGTGGAGACAGTGGCTTGGCAGGTATGTGTTCAGATCTGAGTTAGAAATGTGTTTGGGATCTGTCCTCCGATGGTAATGAAAATCATGGGAGTAGATTAGAGCCCTTAGTAGTTAGAGCCCTTAGGGAAAGAAGAGAGGGAGAAGAGGACCTAAATTCTTGATGATCTGAGAACCCTCAACATTTGATGTTTGGAAAGACTGATAAGGAGGCTGAGAAGAAAGAAGACAGGAGGAAGAAGAAGGAACAAGCAGAAGAAGGAATAAAATACAAGAATGTGGTGGCTTAGAGCAAGAGTCTTTTCAAGAGTAAAATAGCTGATCTTCCTCGAGATCCAGACTGCAGGGGTTTTCACTGAGTTATTAAATCTGTGACCTGATTAAATCCTCACAAGCAACCTGGGAGATGAGTGCA
Organism: Neotragus moschatus; assembly: GCA_006410615.1. Taxonomy (NCBI): domain Eukaryota; kingdom Metazoa; phylum Chordata; class Mammalia; order Artiodactyla; family Bovidae; genus Neotragus; species Neotragus moschatus. The sequence goes on from SJYA01007100.1 coordinate 11,067, forward strand.
GGTGTTAGTTACAGTGAGGAAAACGATGAGGTCACCTGCATGCACCAGACCCCAGAGGTGGGAAGTCAGACTCTGGGTATGAAATCAAGCCATTTTCCTTCAAGGTCTTGGTTTACAATATTTCATTTCATCAATGGGCCTCCCTAGTGGCTCAGATGGTAAAGCGTCTGCCTGCAATGTGGGAGACCTGGGTTCAATCCCTGAGTGAGGGAAATCCCTTGGAGAAGGCAATGGAAGGCAATGGCACCCCACTCCAGTATTCTTGCCTGGAAAATCCCATGGACAGAGGAGCCTGGTGGGCTACAGTCCATGGGGTCGCAAAGAGTCTGACATGACTGAGCGACTTCACTTTCATTTCATCAGTGATGTTTTTATAATATTAAAAAGCTTTGTGAAGAATTCTTTTTCTAGCACAGAATATTCCAAGTTTGGAGCTCATATAAAATAGTAAATTTCACATTTGTATAAATTCTTATTTGTTTATGTTTTCTACAGGGATAGTGGCATGAGCGAACACATTCATTTTATTTTGCTTTTTAAGTATCTCAGTTGCTGAACAGATCAGCTGGGAGCACACAACAGCATTCTACAATCTTGCCTACTCACTGGGAGGTTAAACTTATGATTGAATTAATTCAGGTGACATCTTGAGCAAAAATGTGACTGTAGTGGGCCTCCTGGTGGTGTTGATTCTGTGTATTTTATTTGCCTGATAGCACTTAGTACTATATTGTTGCTCAGTTTCTAAGTAATCCTTGTATAGTAAAGTGAGTAGAAAGCAGGAATTGTCTTCTGCAATATTTGTTTAGGTCATTATCTTTTTTTCTGGTATTGTAGAACCATCTTGGTAGGAATAAAAATCTTGAAGATGTTGATTTCTTTCTATCGCTTTACTTCCTATTGTACTTAGTTAATTTTTTGCTTGGTAAAAAAAGTGAATTCTCCAAATGATACTCAGCTGCTTTTCACAGTCTTGACAGTGGAGGTTTCACACAAGTGTGTTCAGGCCTGTGAGGGAACCAGAGAGGTCCGTTACAGCAGGACATGCTCAGTTGGTGCTGGTGGAAACGCTGCATCCAGTTGGCCCTTCCTCACGGGCGGATGGTCCTGTTTAGATGAAGTGGACAGCGTCCACGGACCGCAAACATCCGCAGTGTGAAGTGTGTTTTTATGGAGCTTTGAGACACCTGATCCCTTGCTGTGGAAAGCGAGGCCCTGCGTGACTTACAGTTGTGGGGAAAAACTAAACAAACCAAACCAATAGAAAAGATTAATGATGAGGTTGTTGAACGGAAGGACAGGGGAGATGGGTCCTGCTTTGTGAAGAGCTAAAGATTAGAAGGATTCTCCAAAAACACTTGCCAAGTGTGTATTTATTTTAGAGGTTCTTATTCTGAGGGTGTACACAGAGTGGAATTGTATTGCAGGGCTGACCTATTACACATGTCAGAGTGTAGACGTGAATGTTTGGTTTCTTTAATTTTCCTCCTGATACACTGCTGATTTAAATGATTCATGTTAATGTATGGCAAAATGAATACAGTATTGTAAAGCAAAACAAACTAAAAAATAAAAATTTAAACTTAAAAAAAAATAAAATAAATTATAGAAATGAGTGGAAAGTAGGTATTCAGAACGATTAATGCTAGCTAGAATTCCCACGGTATGAATGTACCTAGAGCAGCATTATTGTAGAACATGATGAGATATAACTTTTTTTTCACATTTTTTGTATACACTGATGGATATATTTCATTACATGGTAAGTGTTCTCCTTGCCCCCAGAGAGAATGAATTGTAAGTCACATCTGCACACGTGTTCCTGCATAAACTGACTCCAAAATATGGGTAGAACTTCATACCTGAGTTCCTAATCAAAGATACATGTAGAGAGAAATCTCCGTCTGGCTCATTTTCCACATATAAGCAGACTGAACCGGTAGTTGGGGGCAGAGTAAGGACCAGAGCTCAGTCCCTCAGACCATTGATCTTTTGACTCTTCCATGCTGCTCTTTAGAATACTCTTTTGTGAATTTTATTGTTTTCTCTACCATTAGCAAATAAACGTTTCAATGTGAAACATTTTACTGATGAAAATATTGCAAATAAGCCCAAAGATGACCACTTTGAAGCAAACCTAACTAATGTATCTCCCTTGATTTAAAAATTCCCCAGCATACAGTAGGCAGTTAACATGGGCTGGTTTTGTTAGATAAAAGAGACATGAGAAATACTACCAGTTAAAGTTAAAAGGTACATTTTCATTTTATGGGAAGGAAATGTTTTTAAAACTGGTTTTCATTTTCACTTAGACTTTACTAGAAATCATGTGAATATTCTTCCATAGTTTTAAAACAAAAATAAATGATATGTTAGTCGTGTAAAAATAGAACTTGCTTTTCTTTACATTAATTTTATAGTGAAAACTGTAGTAGAGTTGGGTAATTCTTGTCCCTTTGTTTTGTCCGTAGAAGAATTTGATTCTGCTTCTGAACATTGTTAATTACATGACAAGGCATGTTAATAATTTTAGCATATGGTGCCTAAAATATATCTGTGGATAACTGTCACAGTTAATTCCTCTACAACCTCAGGATATCCTTCATGTGAAATTGCATCCTAATTTGTTGTCTCAAATATGCAGGTGGTTTAGGGAATCTAGAAGAATTACAAATGCTTTCAAATTTAAAAGAATTTGTCACTAAGCTGAGTTATTCGTCTAATTTAAAGCATGCTAAATGAACTCATGTTGAGAACAATCCAAAAGCGAATCCCCTAGTGGTCCAGTGGTTATGACTCTCCTCTCCTACTGCAGGGGGCACTGGACTTCCACGGAGTTCTCTTTTGGATTGTTCTCATTATGAATCCAAACATTAAATTAGATGAGTAACTCAGCTAGCTGATGAACTTATGGTTACTGAAGGGGAAAGCCGGAGGGGCAGTGAGGGATCAGGAGGTTGGGATTGACACATACACACTACTTCGCTGGTAGTGCAGATGGTAAAGAATCCGCCTGCAATGCAGGAGACCACGGTTCAATCCCTGGGTTGGGAAGATCCCCTGGAGGAGGGCATGGCAATCCACTCCAGTATTCTTCCCTGGAGAATCCCATGGACAGAGGAGCCTAGCGGGCTGCAGTCCATTGGGGTTGCAGAGTCCGACATGACTGTGTGACTAAGCACAGTACATATGTAGAACAGGAAAGTAAAAAGACCCCACTGTATAGTGTGGGAAACTCTATTCAGTACTCTGTAATGACCTATATGGGAAAAGAAGCTTGAAAAGAATGGATATATACTGATCCACTTTACTATACAACAGAAACTAACACAGCATAGTAAACCAACTGTGCTCCAATAAAGATTAATTAAAAAAACAAAGGGAAGTTGTTTATAGGATCAGAGTATGGACTTAAATCGACTTCCCACGTGGTTTCTTAATACTTCCAATGCCTCTTCTTTATGGGGATCTCAAGGCAAGAAGCCTGAAGTGGTTTGCCATTCCCTTCTCCAGTGGACCATGTTTTGTCACAACTGTCCAACTTGACCCGTCCAATTGGATGGTCTTGCACACCACGGCTCATAGTTTCATTGAATTAGACGACATTGTGATCTATGGGATCATTTTGGTTACAAATAGCTTACAAATAGCTGAGAATAGAAGAGAAGCAAAAGGCAAAGGATAAAATGAAAGATATATCCATCTGAATGCAGAGTTCCAAAGAAGAGCAAGGAGAGGTAAAGAAAACCTTCCTCAGTGATCAGTGCAAAGAAATAAAAGAAAGAGAATGGGAAATAGAATGGGAAAGACTAGAGATCTCTTCAAGAAAATTAGAGACACCAAGGGAACTTTTCATGCCAAGATGGGCACAATAAAGGACAGAAACAGTATGAACAAAACAGAAGCAGAAAATATTAAGAAGAGGTGGCAAGAATACACAGAACTATACAAAAGAGACCTTAATGACCCAGATAACCAAGATGGTGTGAACACCCACCTAGAGCTAGACATCCTGGAATGTGAAGTCAAATGGACCTTAGAAAGCATCACTACTAACAAAAGCTAGTGGAGGTGATCAAATTCCAGCAGAGCTATTTAAAATCCTAGAAGATGATGTTGTAAAAGTGTTGCAGTCAAAATGCCAGAAAATTTGGAAAACTCAGCAGTGGCCACAGGACTGGAAAAGGTCGTTTTTCATTCCAATCCCAAAGAAGTTCAGTTCAGTTCAGTTGCTCAGTCATGTCCGACTCTTTGCAGTGCCATGGACTGCAGCAAACCAGGCTTCCCTGGCGATCACCAACTCCCGGAGCCTGCTCAAACTTATGTCCATTGAGTCAGTAATGCCATCCAACCATCTCATCTTCTGTTGTCCCCTTCTCCTCCTGACTTCAGTCTTTTCCAGCATCAGGGGCTTTTTGCAGTGATTTTGGAGACCAAGATAATAAAGTCTGTCAATATTTCCATGGTTTCCCCATCTATTTGCCATGGAGTGATGGGACCAGATGCCATGATATTAGTTTTTGGAATGCAGAATGTTAAGCCAGCTTTTTCATTCTCCTCTTTCACTGTCATCAAGAGGCTCTTTAGTTCCTCTTCACCTTCTGCACCTCATCACTTTTAGGGTGGTGTCATCTGCATATCTAAGGTTATTTCTGTTTCTCCCAGAAATCTTTATTCCAGCTTGTGTTTCATTCAGCCTGGCATTTTGCATGATGTACTCTGCATGTAAGTTAAATAAGCAGGGTGACGATATCAGCCTTGACGTACTCCTTTCCCAGTTTGGACCAGTCTGTTGTACCATGTCCAGTTCTACTGCTGCTTCTTGATCTGCATATAGGTTTCTCAGGAGGCAGGTCAGGTGATCTGGTATTCCCACCTCTTTAAGAATTTTCCATAGTTTGTTGTGATCCACACAGTCAAAGGCTTTAGAATAGTCAATGAAGCAGATGTTCTTCTGGAATTCTCTTGGGTTTTTCTATGATCCAGTGGATGTTGGCAGTTTGATCTCTGGTTCCTCTGCCTTTTCTAAATCCAGCTTGAACATCTGGAAGTTCTCAGTTCATGTACTATTGAAGTCTAGCTTGGAGAATTTTGAGCATTACTTTGCTAACGTATGAGATGACTGCAATTTTGTGGTAATTTGAATATTCTTTGGCATTGCCTTTCTTTGCTATTTGATGCTTTTAAACTTTGGTGTTGGAGAAAACTATTGAGAGTCCCTTGGATTGCAAGGAGATCAAACCAGTCTATTCTAAAGGATATTAGTCTGGAATATTCATTGGTAGGACTGATGCTGAAGCTGAAGCTCCACTACTTTGGCCACCCAATGCCAAGAACTGACTCCTGGGAAAAGACCCTGATGCTGGGAAAGATTGAAGGCAGGAGGAGAAGGGATCAACAGAGGATGAGATAGTTGGATGGCATCACCGACTGAATGGACATGAGTTTGAACAAGCTCCAGGAGATGGTGAAGGACAGGGAAACTTGGAGTGCTGCAGTCTATGGGGTCACAAAAAGTCAAGACACTTCTGAAGCAACTGAGCTTGTGCTCAGTGGACTTAGATCACCTTATTTTCCTCCTGTTCTGAATAGATCCTCCAGGGAATGGTCAGGATTTTCATGTTTGCTTCTGGCCTCTGAGCTGAGTCTCTCTCTTAAACAGACATTCTCTGGCAGGGACTGTATTGGGACTGAATTTCTGGGAAAACTAGAAACCATTTGACAGTTGATTTGAAATTACTTGCAATTTCATTTATTATATCTTCTATCAGTAGATTCTGTTATGTTATATAGAGTGACAGAATAACCGATTTTGTTATTTGGTCATATTTTTAAACAATAATATTACTCTTTGTAATAGTTAACCAAATACTCCCCTAAGCATGTTCCATGTACCAGTGGTGTTAGTGCTGGTGTTTTAGTTGTTAAGTTGTGCCCAACTCTTGTGACCCAATGGACTGTAGGCTGCCAGGCTTCTCTAACCATGGCATTTCCTGGGCAAGAATACTGGACTCGGTTGCCATTTCATTCTCTAGGGGTCTTCTGCAACTAGGGATCCAACCCACATCTCCTGCATTGTAGGCAGTCTTCTGCATTGCTGGCAGATTGTTTACCCCTGAGCCACCAGGTGGAACTCATTTAATCCTCACACCCGACAGATAAGAAAACTGCTAGAACTGATAGATAAAGAAAATGAGGTGCCGAAAAGTTCAGCAGGTGGGCAGAGGTCACATAACTAGAAAGGCGTAGAGTTAGATTTTAGCCAGAGATGAGATTAAGCCTGCAGAGTACTTTAGTACCACCACCACATGTTCGATGCTGAAGAAATACAAATCCCTTTTCTCTATACGGGGAAAAGGAAACATTGTCTGGTTAGCATGTTTAGAGAGCAAGATTACTGTCTTTTAATTTTTTAACAGCCAGTTCTGTAAAATCATACAAGTCTGAGATCAAAACCTGGCCTTTAATACTTAGGCAATGTGAACTTGGATAATAACTTTCTAAAGCCTTGGTTTCACCCTCAGAAAAATAGTACAATGTTAATTGTTCATATTTTGTCATTAGTAGTAATACTTTGTGTCGGCATTAATCAAAGTATTGCAGTAAAAATGCTGTTTGTGTAGGTTAATTTGTCTTACTTTGTTTTATGGACAGAGAAAAATGCAAGTTCATTGCTAAATATTTACATAGAGTGATTCATGGGGCTACCAAGCAAGAGGCTCTTTAATGTACCTTACTTGTAATTAATAACACTGTACAATCTCTGGAGCACTATTCTTATCACTGATAAAAGTCTTACAGAGTTGGAACTATCATCATTCTTTAGATGACTGAGACCCAGAAGGATCGAGTAGTGTTGCCATAACCCCAAGGTTACTGTGCTCTGCCTGGGACTCGGATCCCGGGCTTCTGTTACCTGATTCAGGACTTTGACACCTGCCTCCATCATGGAATGTATATATAAAATTTACTGTGTATTTTCACCATCCTTTACAGCATTTTGTAAGGTTACTATCAGCCCTAATTGACCCCATTGCCACCACTAGAAAAACAAACCAGACCATTTTCCTTGGAGACAATGAATCGTAGTCATTTCTGTACAAGTGGTACCATTCAGTGTCTCTGTGTACTTTGAAAATTCTAAATGTGTCATGTTTTTATGTATATTTCAGAATCTGACAGTCATTGGGAAAGCTGAGTTTCACATAGACTTAGAATTCTGGGTAGGAATGTAACCGAAAAACCATTTTACTGAACAAGTCAATTTATATATATATATATATATATATATATATATATATATATATTACATCTTTATATATTAGGAGCTTCCCAGGCGGGGCTAGAGGTAAAGTCCTCCTGCCAATGTAGAAGACGCAAGAAACGTGGGTTCAATCCTTGGGCTGGGAAGATCCCCTGGAGCAGGAAATGGCAACCCACTGCAGTATTCTTACCTGGAAAATTCCTTGGACAGAGGAGCCTGGTGGGCTGCAGTCCATGGAGTCACAAAAAAACTGGACGTGACTGAGCACACACACACACACACACACACACACACGGAACATTATGTATTGAATGTCTCTGTGTGTTTACATACATATATAGATTATTGTAAACTTCATTAAGTGGCTCCTGTTTGCTCAGATAAGAAGATATGCTCTTATAATTTGACGATAATAGATTGTAGTTGAGATTATCATTATTTTTCCGCCTAATTATTCTTATGTTGTTGCCTAAAGACTGATACTTAAGAAATATTTTAAGATTCCACATGATATATATTTTTACAAAAGAAATTTTTAGGTCAAATATATAATTTTTAAAAATTTTCACACAGTTCACAAATACCATGTAAATAAGAACTGATAAAATACAGTGGAACCTTGCTAAGGAGCATCATTGTTAAAATCAGTGCCCAGAGATCTGGAGAGTGAAATCTGTTGACCAGTTCAGATTTCTTTTATTCTTCAGTGGTCAGCCTTCTTCAGTGTGAATCAAACCTATTTCCTTATAATGAAATCTCCATAGCAAATCCAGTTACTTAGGCTTGACCTGATGGAGGGAGCGACTCTAATAATAATTCTAATAATAATGAAAAATTTCTAGGTCTCTTGCTTCTACATAGGGCATCTTTGAGTAGTTCAAAAGTTCCATCTCCACAGAGCAAATTGCCCTAGTCCATTTTGTATCTTCTCCAGATAACAAGGTGGTTCTGAGACTTGATGTTTTTATTTGTAGAGGCATTCTTTCCTGTACCCTTTGTACTGGCTACTCTGCTGCAGAAGAGTTTCATACATGAGTTTATTCCTCGAATTCATTTCAGCATACATGTGTTGGTTCTGAGCATTACAAGGCACATTGCTATTTTTACTTCTACTTTATTTGTTCAGGATCACTGCCTTCCCAGTGGTCCTTGAGATTCTTGGAAAGCTATCTGGGATTTACTTTTTTTTTTTTTCCCCCACAGATAAGTGGTTAGAAATATTGTGAAATATTTAGGGAACTTGATACTTACTTCTGTGGACAACTCAAAGAAGGAGACAGTAAAACTGGAAGCATTTTATATTATGTTTACATTTTTTAATTCGAAGCAGTTTCAGATATAAACAGAAGCCTGTTTTAAGCATTAGGAATAGGTTAGTGTCTCGTAACACCATTTGTTGTTAACTATGGATCTCTGATCAAATGACTATCATCAGTGACCTAAGCTATCCTGTATTTTACTTTACAGTGTAATAGTTGCTTGTTTGTTGGGAAAAATAACAGAGAAATATCAGAGTTTATTACCAGGGTAAACTAAGAAAGAAAATTAAAGATGAAGGATTTTCTAAATCATTTTATAGAATACTAATTTTTATACATTATACATTATAACCTATTCTTTAAGTGTTTTACAAATGAGTTATGCCAGCATTTCAATTTTAATGGTTCTCTATTGGTCTGTTCCTATTGCCATCATCTATATTTTGTGTGTATCAAATTAGAATTAAAACTTTATAATATACATTGAAGTAATTAGAAACCTTCTAAAGACTATGAAGGGCTTCCCTGGTGGCTCAGTGGTAAAGAATCTGCCTATCAATGCAAGAGATACAGGTTTGATCCCTGGGGTCTGGAAGATCCCCTAGAGAAGGCAATGGCCACCCACTCCAGTATTCTTCCCCAGGTAATCCCATGGACATGGGAGCCTGGTGGGCCACAGTTCGTGGGGTCACAAAAGAGTTGGACATGTCTTAGCGACTAAACAACAACAAAGACTATGAATTAGTATGTTAAATATTTAGAAAACTTCTACAGATTCAAAAATTATGAAGAATCACAGGCTACTTTCTCTAAACAATCAATTAAAACCTTTTGTTACATTGGAAATACAGAACATTTTCATGTCTAGTTCAGGAAAAGGAAACAAAAAAAAAAAGTTCCTGACTACCAAATGTGAAAATTGCCAGGAAGCATCTGAATTTGTTCAACATCCCTGTTAAGTTTTGGTTTTTCTTTTTTTTTTTTTTTGATATCATGTTGGTTTAACTTACCAACTCTTGTTTTCTATAAACAGCTTCATTTTTCCAGCGTTCTTGTTAAAAAAAAATTAGCAGTGGAAATTGAACATGAAGCCTCTGATTACCACATTTTAAAAAGTATCAATATTGACTAGTAAAATTATTTACCTTTTCACTGTTCATGGAACATTGTTTCTTCTAGTCAAAATAAAATCTCAGCGTCTATTAACTAGAATTCTTTGAGTACATGCTTGTCTGGTAGACAATTGGATTTGGTGGTGAAACTTATGTGTCAGTTACTTCATTCCAAAGTCATGAGTTTTTTGGCATCTAAAGTTTATCATCTAACATATTGACAGGTTCTCCACTACCTCATTCTCCTTTCCAAGCTCTGAGTCATTAGAAATCTGATGAGCATGCCATCAGTCATCTTGCCTAAAGTTATTGATACAAAAACATTCAACTGCAGTATTGATCTGCTTTATACTAACTAGACATGGTGTTCAGTCTTGTAGACTCAAAAACAAAATATGATGCTTACCTTCATGCAGCTAACAGGATAGCAGAGGAAGCCCCAAGGACACAGGTAATTAAGATGGAATGGGATGAGTGGTATATCTGAAATATGCCTGCAGTCTTATGTATGCACAGTGGAAGAAACAATTTATTCTGCCTAACAGGGGAAGGGGGGCTGGCATAGCCCTTTGTGAAATTATGATATTCCACAGGTGCAGTTTAAAGGCTGGCAAATAGCATCCTTGACAAAAGAAAAGTGGTAGTGGCAAAAAATTTTGCAGTGTGGCTTAAAAGCTTGATATATTTTAGTGTGATTAGAGCTGTTGCTTTTACCACTTTTTTCTTTAACAACAACAAAAAACCATGAACTGCATTAAGAATTACACTTAATATCACAGTTCATTGGGTATATGTGCACAGGATAACTGAGGCAGAAGAAAGGACAAGTGAATTGGAAGGTAGAATGATGGAAATAGCTGCTGTGGAATGAGAAAAATAAATGAGGAGTCTTAGAGACTTCTGGAACAGTATTAAATGCACCAATATTCAAATTATAGGGATTCCAGAAGAAGAGAAAGAGATAGGGTCTGAGAAAAATATTTGAAGAGACTACAGTCAAAAACTTTCCTAACTTGGGAAAAGAAATAGCCACCCGAGTCCAGGAAGCGTAGAGAGTCCCGTACAGGGTAAATGCAAGGAGGAACATGCCAAGACCCATATTCATAAAACTGACAAAAACTGAATACAGAGAAAAAATATCAAAAGCAGCAAAGGAAAAGTAACAAATAAGGTGCAAGGGAAGGGAGCGGCATGATATATTTAAAGTGATGAAAGGAAAAGGCCTGCAACCAAGATTACTCTACCCAGCAAGGATCTCATTCAGGGTCAATGGAGAAATCAAAAGCTTTACAGACAAGCAAAAGCTGAGAGAATTCAGCGCCACCGAATCAGCTTTACAATAAGTGCTAAAGGAAAGAAAGAAAAGGAATCCAAATTGGCAGAGAAGTAAAACTGTTATTGTTTGCAGATGACATTATAGTTTACATAGAAAACTGTAAATATGCTAGCAGAAAACCGCTAGAGCTCATCAATGAATTTGGAAGACTTGCAACATACAAAATTAAGGCACAGAGATCTCTTGCATGCCTTTTTTTTTCTTTTTTCCTCTTCTGTTCCTATATGCTAACAGCAAAAGATCAGAAAGAGGAATTAAGGAAACAATCTCATTTACCATTGCATCAAAAAGAGTAAAATACCTAGGGATAAATCTACCGAAGGAGGCAAAAGACCTTACTCAGAAAACTGGAAGATGCTGATGAAAGAAATCGAAGAAAACACAAAGAGACGGAGAAAGATAACACATTCTTGTAACAGAAGAATCAATATGGTGAAAATGACTCTACTACCAAAGTAATCTACAGATTCGGTGTGATCCCTATCAAATTATGAATGGCATTTTTCAAAAAATTAGAACAAAATTTTTTACATATTATCTGGAAACACAAAAGACTACGAATAGTGAAAACAATTTTGAGATAGAACAGAACTGGAAGAATCAGGCTCCCTGACTTCAGACTATACTAGAAAGTTCAGAGATAAACCCATGCACCTTAATAAAGGAGTCAAGAATATTCTATGGAAAAAATAATATTGAATAGTCACTTCAATAAGTGGTGCTGGGAAAACTGGGCAGCTACATGTGAAAGAAAGTAATTAGAACACACTCTAACACCATCCACAAAAATAAAGTCAAAATGGATTAAAGACCTAAATGTAAGGTCTAAGACTATAAAACAGATGAAAATATAGGCAAGAACACTCTTTAACATAAATCAAAGAAAGATCTTTTTCAGTCCACTGCCTAGAGTAATAAGAATGAAAACAAAAATAAACAAATAGTACCTAATTGAAACTTAAAAAGTTTTGTAGATCAGAGGAAACCGTTAGTGAAATGAAGAGACAGTCCTCAGAATAGGAGAAGATATTTTCAAATAAAGCAACTGACAAGGGGTTACTCTCCAAAGTATATCAAAAAACAAACAGCCAATGAAAAAATAGGCAGAAGACCTAAATGGAGATTTTACCAAAGAATGCATACAGATAGATGGCCAACAAACATGTGAAAAGATCCTCAACAGCATTAATTATTAGAGAAATGCAAATCAAAACTACAAGGAGATATCACCTCACACTGGGCAAAATGGCCATCATCAAAAAAAATTTACAAGGTAAGGAGAGCCATGAACTCTTCTACACTTTGGTGGGAATGTAAATTGGTACAGCAACTCTAGGCAACACTACGGTCATGCTTAGTTGCTCAGTCATGTCCAAGTCTTTGCAAGCCCATGGACTGTAGCCCGCCAGGCTTCTCTATCCATGGGGATTTTCCAGGCAAAAATACTGGAGTGGGTTGCCATGCCCTCCTCCAGGGGATCTTCCCAACTCTGGGATCGAACCCAGGTCTCCCATATTGCAGGCTGATTTTTAACCATCTGAGCCACCAGGGAAGCACAGAACAAAGGGAAGCAGAGAACAGTATGAAGTGAAGTGAAAGCGCTCAGTCTTGTCTGACTCTTTATGACCCCATGGACTCGACAGTCCATGGAATTTTCCAGGCCAGAATGCTGGAGTGGGTAGCCCTTCCCTTCTCCAGGGGATCTCCCCATTGCAGGTGGATTCTTTACCAGCTGAGCCACCAGGAAAGCAGACAACAGTATAGAGGGACCTTAAAAGACAAAACAGACGCTATGACCCAGTAATCCCACTTCTAGACATATATCGAGAGAAAGCCATAATTTGAAAGGATGCTGCATTCTGATGTACATTNATATTGCAGGCTGATTTTTAACCATCTGAGCCACCAGGGAAGCACAGAACAAAGGGAAGCAGAGAACAGTATGAAGTGAAGTGAAAGCGCTCAGTCTTGTCTGACTCTTTATGACCCCATGGACTCGACAGTCCATGGAATTTTCCAGGCCAGAATGCTGGAGTGGGTAGCCCTTCCCTTCTCCAGGGGATCTCCCCATTGCAGGTGGATTCTTTACCAGCTGAGCCACCAGGAAAGCAGACAACAGTATAGAGGGACCTTAAAAGACAAAACAGACGCTATGACCCAGTAATCCCACTTCTAGACATATATCGAGAGAAAGCCATAATTTGAAAGGATGCTGCATTCTGATGTACATTGCAGCACTATTTCCAACGTTCAGTACATGGAAGTAACCTAAATGCCCATTGACAGAGGAGTGGATGTAGAAGACGTGGTGCATGTGTACAGTAAAATATTAATCAGCCTTAAAAAGGAACAAAACAGTGCCAACTGCAGAGATGTGGGTGGGCCTGGAGATTGTCATACAGATAAAGTAAATTAGAAAGAGAAAAACACCTATTGTAAAATACCACTTGTAAGTGGGATCTAGGCAAATGGTACAGATGAACATATTTGCAAAGCAGAAATAGAGTCATTGATGCAGAGAACAAACTTATAGTTACCAAGGGGGTAGAGGGGTTGGGACAAACTGGGAGACTGGGGTTGACATATATACACTACTATATATAAAATATATAAGGAGTGAGAACCCATTTTATAGCATAGGGAATTCTACTCCATGATCTGTGGTGACCTACATGGGAAGGAAATCTGGAGAAGAGGGGATATAAACGTGCGTTTTGCTGATTTACTTTGTTCTCCAGCAGGAACTAACACAATGTTGTAAAGCAACTTTACTCCAATAGAAAATAAAAACAAAGCACAGTGATTATATGTGCCAATATAGTTCTATACACGTGATGTAATCTGGTATTTTTAGTATGCTGAAACCCACAGTATGAATAAAGAGTGCATCTGAGCTTAGCCTGTGTATGAAAATGTAAGACATGGGTAAATTAGTGAAAAATGGGGCAGTAAAATTAGTGAAAAATACTAATTCGTGAAAATTTCACTCAGGAGCAAATCAGTGAAGAATACTCAGCTGGGGCAGAATAGTGGGGAGTTTTGTGCTGCACCAGGGAGTTGTTTGGTAAATGGATGATTATGATGATCAAGATAGGCTAATGATCATTTATGTCAGACAGTTTTCTAGGGAACTCATATATGCTTTTGTTTAATCTTTGCAACAACCCTATGAGTCAAGGGCTATTGTTTTCACCCTCTTCTTTCCAAAGAGTAAATTGGGCCACACAGAGGGGTAATCTAATTTGCCTAGACTGCAGCGTGCCAGGCCTCCGTGTCCATTACCAGCTCCCGGAGTTTACTCAAACTCATGTCCATCAAATCGGTGATGCCATCCAACCATCTCATCCTCTGTTGTCCCCTTCTCCTC
>SJYA01007101.1:0-19187 GCA_006410615.1 Neotragus moschatus
GGCTCCGGGAGTTGGTGATACATGGGGAGGCCTGGTGTCCTGCAGTCCATGGGGTCGCAAAGAGTCGGACACGACTGAGTGACTGAACTGAACTGAATTCGACACAAAACAGATAGTATATAAGTGTATCTTTTCTTATTCAATAGACAGTTTTTTTTCAGTCTGGGGCTATTGTAAATCATATCTTCAAAAAGAGGGCTACAACAACGTCTCCCATCCTGGCTACCCTTCTGCAGTGTTCTTTACCACTCTCCCACTGGTAGATGGACTGTAATTCCCCTCCCACGGAATCCAGCTAGCCTTGGTGAATTGCAATAACCAAGATGATGCAGCAGGAGAGTCATCACGTGACTACTGAGGCTCCATCACAAAATATTTTGCAGCTTCTGCCTAGGACTTGGGAATGCATGTCTCTAGTCACACCTTTTTAAGATACTCCCACTCAGAACACACCATGTCCCGTGGGACGCCCAAGACATTGAGAGGCCACATGTAGATGTTTCTGTTGACAGTCTCACCCGAGCCAAATCTTCAAGTTGTCCTAGCACAAGATCCAGACATTGAGGGAAGAATGCTTTGGATTACTCCAGACTCAAGGCGTTTGTGTCACTCCCAGTCATTTGAGTCTTCCCAGCTGTAGCTCCAGCTATTGCAAAACACAGACAAGCCACTCCTGCTGTGCCCTGTCCAAATTCCTGATAAACAGAATCCCCGAACATAATAACATGGTGATTGTTTCTTATCCCTAGTATGTGGCAATTTGTTCTGCTGCGATAGTAACTGGAATAGTGGGTCACAACTCATCAGTGTGTTGTAAAATGAATTTAGTGGGGTACCAAAATTAAAAGTTAAAAATTTTATATTCTATATCTTGAGGCTTTTATTTTAAAATGTAAATATAAATTTGCTGTTAAAAGTGATTGCATTTTGCCTTTGTGGTTTGGAAGGCTGTGTTAGAAAAATTATTGTTGTTGTTTAGTCACTAAATTGTGTCTGACTCTTTGTGACCCCATGTACTCTAGCCCGCCAGGCTCCTCTGTCTATGGGATGTTCCAGACTTTTGAACTGTGGTGTTGGAGAAGACTCTTGAGAGTCCCTTGGACTGCAAGGAGATCAAAACCGTCAATCTTAAAGGAAATCAATCCTGAATATTCATTGGAGAGACTGATCCTGGGCTGAAACTCCAATACTTTGGCCGCCTGATGCGAAGAACTGACTCTTTGGAAAAGACCCTGATAGCAGGAGGAGAAGGGGATAACAGAGGATGAGATGGTTGAATGGCATTACCAACTTGATGGATATGAGTTTGAACAAGCTCAGGGAGTTGGTGGTGGACAGGGAAGCCTCGAGTGCTACAGTCCGTGGCGTTGCAAAGAATTGGACACAACTGAGGGACTGAACTGAACTGAACTGAACTGAAGCAGGAATACAGGAGTGGGTTGCCATTTCCTTCTTGGGGGATCTTCCTGACCCAGGGATTGAACCTGCATGTCCCGCATTGCAGACAGACTCTTTACCACTGAGCTACAGTTATTCAAATGTAATAACCAGCAGGAAAGATGTGCTGGAAAATCTACAAACTCAAGGATAAATGTATGAAAAAGAACTTTTGACAATGGAAAAAATAGAAAGAAAAACAAATGCTTGTTATACAAGCAAACCCATAACTCCAGTTTGCATGGGCAGCTAGAGGATAAGAATGATTTCTTTTTCTTTTTAACTTTTCAAAAATTTTAAAATTTTACAGTACAGTAACATCTGAAACTGTGCAACTGTGCATATACACTTTTCCAGATTCCATCCCCTTATAAGTTATTACATGATATTGAGTATAATTCCCTCTGCTAAAACCATCTCCCCTCCAATGCAGGAGATGAGACAGGGGTTCCATCCCTGGGTCTGGAAGATTCCCTGGAGGAAGAAATGGCAACCCATTCTAGTGTTCTTGCCTGGAGAATCCCATGGACAGAGGACCCTGGTGGGCTTTGGTCCATAGGGTTGCAAAGAGTCAGACACAACTGAAGCAACTTAGCATGCCTGCACAACCCTAGACAACTCTTAAGACCCTGATGCTGGGAAAGATTGAAAGCAAAAGGGGAATAGGGCGTAGAGGATGAGGGGATTAGATCGCATCACTGACCCAATGAACCTGAATTTGAGCAAACTCTGGGAGATAGTATAGGACAGAGGAAGTGGGCATGCTGCAGTCCATGGAGTCGCAAAGAGTCTGACAAAACTTACTCACTGAAAATCCCAGGAAAATTATGTCATGCATCTAAAATTCAGTATTTTCATCTATAAAATGGAGATTATAATAATACCTACTTCACAGAGTTGTTAAGAAATTATGTAAGTTAATGTGTATCACCCAACAGAGTCTAGTCCATAAAATGAGCTCAAACAGATAAATAAGAAGCAGAAAATTCAATACTCTGGCTTAGCTCTAAATAATTGAGGAGAGTTAGTTGGTATGGTAGGCAGAATTTTAGGATGTTCCTCCAGATATCTACCTCGTGATGGATGCAGCTTGTGTGTGACTGTGATGGGATATTCGAGCCCAGGCCTGGTTAGATTATGTGGCACAAGTGACTTCGTTTCAGTTGCTCAGTCGTGTCCGACTCTTTGCGGCCCCATGAACTGCAGCAGGCCAGGCCTCCCTGTCCATCGCCAGCTCCCGGAGTTTACTCAAACTCATGTCCATTGAGTCAATGATGCCATCCAACCATCTCATCCCCTGCTGTCCCCTTCTCCTCCTGCCTTCAATCTTTCCCAGCATGAGGGTCTTTTCAAATTAGTCAGTTCTTCACATCAGGTGGCCAAAGTATTGTAGTTTCAGCTTCAGCATCAGTCCTTCCAATGAATATTCAGGACTGATTTCCTTTAGGATGGACTGATTGGATCTCCTTGCTGTCCAAAGAACTCTCAAGAGTCTTCTCCAGGTGACTTAAAGAACAGATTATCTTTTCTATTAAAGAATAGGCAGGTGACTTAAAGAATATATTGTCCTGGGTTGGTCTGACCTAATCAGGTGAACACTTAACAAGGGCTCTTCCTAAAGCAAGAAATATGAAGCGAGAGATTTCATGCAAGGGAGGTTCTTGGTTGCAGGCTTTGGAGTGGAGGAAACCAAACAAGAGGGGATATAGATGGGCTCTGGGAACTAACAATTTATCTGATTCTTTCGGATTTTCGACCGTACACAGTTGTATCAATGCCAGATAATGACTGTTGTTTCTTCATGTCTGATCATTATAATCACTTCTCCTTAAGTTATGGTGCCAACTAGGATGGCCAGTACATCAGTAAGATCAGTGACAGTGGGACTCCTCTTTCTAGACTAAAATGGAAGCTTTGAATTATTTAACACAAAGTGTAGTGTTTACTACAGCTGCTGGAGGTGAAAGTTGCTCAGTCATGTCTGACCCTTTGCAACCTCATGGACTGTAGCCCACCAGGCTCCTCTGTCCAGGCAAGAATACTGGAGTGGGTAACCTTTCCCTTCTCCAGGGTATCTTCCCAATCCAGGGATCAAACCTAGGTCTTCCATGTTACAGATGGATTCTTTACCATTGGAGTCAAATTTCTTTATCAAATTAAGGGCGTTCCTTTCTATTTCCTATTAAAATAATTTTTCTTTAAATCATGAAAGAATGTTGCATTCTCTTGAATTATAACCTTTTCCTTTATCTACTGAGTGGTCATAATTTTTATTCTTTAATCTTTAAATGTAATATATTGTATTATTTCATTTAATAGTGTCAAGCCATCCTTACATTCCTTGGATAAGCCCTACTTCATCATGACTCTTTACTCCATTTATTCCTTTCTCTTCCAGATTTATTTGCTATTATAGTAGTGTATTGTAGTTCTACCCTTTTAAACAATATAGAATATTATTATTATTAATAACTTATAAGCTCAGTATTCCTTTTTTACCCACATGTTGATCACTTTCTTTCTTCTTCTGACATGTTAGTCCTTACAAAATAATTTTTCCTGCCTCATATGCATCCTTTAAAATTTTCTTTAGAGTGAGCCTATTGGTGGTAAGTCATTTTTGTTGGCCTAATTTATCTCTTTGTACAGTACAATATTATTTCTGTATATAGAAATCTAGCATAACAGTTATTTTCTTGTAGAACATTCAAGAACCCATTTGTCAGGCTTTTGGCTTCTGTGGGTGTTGAGAAGTCAAAAGTCCATATGCCACTCTTTTGATGATAACCTCATTTTAACACACTTTTCATCACACTGTTTTCATGATTGAGCATTTGGGATTGGCATGTACACACTGCCATATATAAAACAGACTACCAAAAAGAGCCTACTGTACAGCACAGATAACTCTGCTCAGTATTCTGTAATAACCTAAAAAAAAAAAGACACTTTGTCTTTGAACTGCACATCCACAGCGTGTATATGGATATGGATTTGTTTTTATTTAACTTGTTTGAGATTCATTGCAATTCTTGAAGCTGTGGATGAATGTCTTTCATAAATTTTTGGAAAACCTCATCCCTTATTAATAAAAATATTACACCTGCCCTGTGTTCTATTTCATTGTGTTCTGGAGTTCAAGCTGGATGGTTGATAAACCATTTCATTTTATCCTATGTTTCTCAGTAGTTTATACTTTCCACCTTTTTTTCTTTCTGTTCTGCATTCTGGATACTATCATCTGGACTATCTTATTCACAAATTCTTTTTTCATTTGTGTCAAATGTGTTTGTTGTGTTTTTCATCTCAATTATTTTAAATTTCATTTAAGAAATATTACTGGATTTCTTCATGTCTGCTTTATTATTTTGTAATAAATTCCTTTTACCTGCAAAAATATTCCAGTTTTCAGACTTACCTTTTATGTCTTTAAAC
This sequence comes from Neotragus moschatus, assembly GCA_006410615.1. Classification (NCBI taxonomy): domain Eukaryota; kingdom Metazoa; phylum Chordata; class Mammalia; order Artiodactyla; family Bovidae; genus Neotragus; species Neotragus moschatus. The sequence continues at coordinate 4,873 of SJYA01007101.1, forward strand.
ATACTGAGCATGTTTTTTTGTAATTTGTATTAATAATTCCATTCTGTTAGTTACTTTAGGTCTGTCTATGCTGTCTGTTATTTCCGGTGATTGTCATTCACAGTGCCTTATTTCTTTCCATCCTAATTATCTTCGTGAACTGCTCATTTCTTCATGGAAAATTAGTTGTGATGCTTTGTAGCACTGGATAAGGATGCCTTCTTCCAGGGATGATTAATTTTTATTTTTTCCCTGTGCCTAGGAGCACTAGGGCTGGAGATTCATTTTAAGCTAAATTCACGGTTTGAATTTAATCAATTATATAAGTGGTGTATGTTTATTCTCACAGCTTGCCTTTTAACTTTGTTTACAGTGTTTTTAAACTAAAGTTTTTTTTTATCTTAAGGGGATCATTATATATTTTTTATAGTTTTGTTTTTATTCCTTAACAGCCCTTTCCTACCCCAAGTTGTATGTTGTATATTTTTATCTAAAACAATAGAAAGCTTTGATTTTCCCAACTATATACTATTTAAAAATATTTACTTAAATTTACTTATTTGTCTGTGTTGGATCTTGGTTGTATCATGGGGGATCTTTCACTGGGGTGCATGGATTCTCTAACTGTGGCAGCTGGGCTCTGGAGCGTGCAGGTTCAGTAGTCGTGATATAGGGGCTTAGCTGTTTTGCGGCATAGGATTTCAGTCCCCTAATCAGGGACTGAACCCATGTCCTCTGCATTGGAAGGTTACTGGACTACCAGGGAAGTCCCTAGATTTTCATTTATAGTGTAGGATGTAAAATTTTTTTCAAATGAATATCCAGTAGTCCAAGCATGCTTTACCTAATAGTTCCTCCTTCCTTCTCTGATTTGAAATACTGCGTTTCCATGCATATATAAGTCTGTTTCTGGATTCTCCATTCTATTCTAGTAGTGTCTTTACCTCTTACAATGTCTGCATGCCTTGTTCATCTTTTTCAAAATTACTTGGAAATTCGGGATTATCTTGTCAAGTACCACACTAATACTTGTTTCAAATTTAATTGAAAAGTATCGGGGAGCTTACAGTCCAAGGGGTTGCAAAGAGCTGGACATGACTGAGCGACTAGGCACAGCATGGCACAGTGTTTATGTAGACTAGGGGCTATTTTACAGTAATAACTTTAAAAATATTGCCTTTCACCTCTGAATATAGTGTATATATATATTATATAATATATATATATATATTCATTTATTTCTTCAATGATGTGTTGCAATTTTCTCAACAAAATTTTTGAACATTTTCCGTGTCTCATTAGCTCATAGTTTTTGTGTTTCTTTGTGAATGTTTTTTTTCTTTATAATTTCAAGTTGATTTAGTTGGCTTAGAAATACCATTATTATGTGTGTGTGTGTGTGTGTGTTAATGTTGTAACCAGCAATCTTAATGAACGTTTTAGTATTATGAGTTTACTAGATTTGCTTTGCTTTTCTATGTAGTTGATCATGTCATCTACATAGACAATTTTGTATTTCCTTTTTAATATTTATAAAGGTACAAAGTGATAAAAATGTTAATTAAAGTAGGTATCAAGGGAACATATCTCAACATAAAAATGGCCACTGGTGACAAACCCAAAGTAATATCGTATTAAATGATGAAAAGCTGAAAGTCTTTCCTCTAAATTCAGGAAAAAGGACAAGGATGCCCACTTCTCCCATTTCTATGTTAACACAGTTTGGAAGCCCTAGCCACAGTAATCAGAAAAGAAAAAAGCCGTCCAATTTGGAAGAGAAGTAAAACTGTCACTAATTATGCCACAAAAGCTGGCGTAATACTTTGTATTGGAACTCTCAAAGTCTCCCCTCCAAAAACTACTAGAAGTGAATTCAGCAAAGTTGCAGGAGGCAGAATTATACAGGAATATGCAGAAATCTGTTGCTATTCTACACACTGTCAGAAATAGAAAGTAAAAAAAAACTTCCATTTAAAATCACATCTAAAAGAATAAAATACCTAGGAATAAACTTAATCAAAGATGTGAAAGACCTATATTCTGAACACCATAAAACACAAAAGACCACTAATTGCCAAAGCAATCTTGAGAAAAAAGAATAAAGCTGGAGGTATTGTGCTCCCAGACCTCAGACTATACTACATAGTTACAGTAATCAATACAGCATGGTACTGGCACAAAATAGTGACACAGACTCATAGGGTCACAAAGAGTCAGACACAAATTAGTGCCTGAATGACAAGAAGACTAGTGGGACAGAACAGAGAGCCCAGAAATAAACCCACACATCTATAGTCAATTAGGACAAAGGAGGCAAGAATATACAGTGGAGAAAAGACAGTCTCTTCAGTAAGTGATACTGGAAAAAATTAGACTGCTTCATGCAAATCAATGAGATTAGAACATTTTCTCACACCATATACTCAAAATAAACTCAAAATATACATAAAATAAACTTAAAGTGGATTAAAGACCTAAATTTAAGACTTGAACCTGTAAACTCCTTTAAGAGGAACATAGGCAAAGCATTCTTTGACATTAAATCATGGCAATATTTTTCTGGATCTGTCACTTGAGGCAAAAGAAATAACAAAAATAACAAACGTAACCTAATTAAAAGCTCTGGCACAGCAAAGGAAATCAATGACAAAATGAAAAGACAACACATAGAATGGCAAAAAATATTAGCAAAGGATCTGACGTATTAGGGGTTAATGTCCAAAATATATAAATATCTCATACAACTCAACATAAAAAAAAAAGAATCAATCAAAAATGGGTGGAAGACTTGAATAGACATTTTTTCAAAGAAGGCATATGGATGACTAGTGAGCACATTAAAAGCTGTTCAATAATGCAATTATCAGAGAAATTGAAACAACAGTGAGATGTCACCTCACACCTGTCAGAATGCTGCTGCTGCTGCTGCTAAGTCACTTCAGTCGTGTTCAACTCTGTGTGACCCCATAGACGGCAGCCCACCAGGCTCCCCTGTCCCTGGGATTTTCCAGGCAAGAGTACTGGAGTGGGTTGCCATTGCCTTTTCCAATGCGTGAAAGTGAAAAGTGAAAGTGAAGTCACTCAGTCATGTCCAACTCTCCGCAACCCCATGGACTGCAGCCAACCAGGCTCCTCCATCGATGAGACTTTATGCAGGCAAGAGTACTGGAGTGGGGTGCCATTGCCTTCTCCACCTGTCAGAATGGCTATCGTCAAACATCTACACGTAAAAAATACTGGATAAGGTATGGAGAAAAGGGAACCCAAATATACTATTGGTAGGAGTGTTGGTAGGACATGGGTTTGAGCAAGCTCCAGGAGCTGGTGATGGACAGGGAAGCCTGGCATAATGCAGTTCATGGCGTCGCAAACAGCTGGACATGACTGAGTGACTGAATTAACTGACTGAAGAATGTAAATTGGTAAAGTCATCATGGAAAATGGTATGGAGCTTCCTCATGAAGTTGAAAATAGAACTACCATGAGACCCAGTAATGCTACTCCTGAGTACATATCCAGAAAAAAAAAAACACCCCACTAATTTGAAAAGATACATACACCCCAGTGTTCATGGCAGCATTATTTATAACAGGCAAGATATGGAAGCAACCCAAGTGCCCATCAACTGATGAATGAATAAAGAAGGTATACACAGTGGAATATTATTCAGCCATTAAAAGAATAAAATCCTGCCATTTGAAGCATTGTAGATGGACCTAGAGAATTTTATGCTTTGTGAAATAAGTCAGAAAAAGACAAATACTATATGATATCACTTATACATGGAATCAAACAGATAATACAAATGAAATATATGCAAACAGAAACAAACTCACAGAAATAGGAAGCTAACTAGTGGCTACCAAAGATGAAGACAGAAAGGGGCAGGAACAAATAGGGGCTTGGGATTAAGAGATGAAAACTACTATACTATGTATAAAATAAATTAGCAGCAGTGTGCATAGCACAGGGAATTACAGCCTTTATCTTGTAATAACTTTTAATGGAGTATAATCTGTGAAAATACTGAATCACAAGGCTATATACCTGAAATTAATATAATATTATAAATTGACTGTAAATTTTTAATGTTTATTATAATGTTTCAGAGTAATTTTGCCTCAGAGTAAGAAAGTTCCCTTCTATTCCTCATTTTATAAGAGGGTTTATTTTCTTTTTTTCTAAATCATAAATAAATATGATTGTGCTGTTGTTCTCTGTAATCATAAAAGAGTTAACCTCTTTTGTCTTTTCAAGACCTGAGGTCATTTATGCCCATAGTTTCATTTCTACCTACTGCTTTAACCTTCTGATTCACCATGATTTATGTCTTGAATTCTATTTTATATGCTATCTATTCAGTCTTATATGTACATAGTAGAGGAACTTACCTCCAATAAAAACTTTATAGAACTATTTTAACTAGAAGCTTGATTGATAGATGTTGTGGGTTGAATGGTGGCCTCTAAAAAGATATGTCTATGTCCTAAGCTCTGAAACGTGCCAGTGAAACCATATGTGAAAAGATGTCCTTACAAATGTAATTACATTAGACATCTCAAGACAAGATCATCCTAGATTAACTAGAAAACTCTCAACTCAATGACAATAGTCCTTCTAAGAGACATACAGAGGTCTTCTCCTCCTGGTCTGTATCAAATAGCCACAAGTCAAGGAATGCTTAGAGCCGCCAGCAGCTAGAAGAGGCAAAGGATTCTTCACTAGAGTCTTCAGAAGGAGTATGGCTCTATGGACACTTTGTTTTGGACTTCTGACCTCCAGAACTGTGAACTAATACATTTTTCTTGGGGCAATTTGTTATAACACCTCTAGAAAACTCGTAATATTCTGGTTATTAATTCTTTTTCTATTTTCTTTTTTTGCAAACCTCTTCTATGAGCTTGTCTCTTGTCCTTTAGTGGAATATGGGTGACCATCATCTTTTTCCACACAATGAATCTCATTGTCTTCCAAAATGTCTCTGAGTTTGTGTTGTGTTTTTTTTTTTTCTGGAAAGATTTGAAATTTTTTTTTTTTCTGAAATTAAGGTAAAGGCGTTACAGTGGTCACATGGAAAGGTCTGTTTCTTCTTATAGGCACTGACAGCAAGGAAGTTATTCTGACAAAAATACAAATCAGCTTCTTAGTTGATATAATATTATCGACAGTTGTTGTTCAGTCATTCAGTCATATCCAACTTCTTGCAACCTGATGGACTGCGTGCAGCACACTCTTCACACTTCCCTTCACTTTCTCTTGGAGTTTGCTCAAACTCATGTCCTTTGAGTTGATGAAACCATCCAACCATTTCATCCTCTGCCACCCACTCATGCCCTCAATCTTTCCCAGCATCAGGGTCTTTTCCAACGAGTTGGCTCTTCACATCAGGTGGCCAGAGTATTGGAACTTCAGCTTCAGCATCATTCCTTCCAATGAATTACAGCATTGATTTTCTGTAAGATTGACTGGCTTGATCTCCTTGTTGTCCAAGGGACTCTTAAGAGTCTTCTGCAACACCACAGATCAAAAGCATCAATTCTTCAGCGCTCAGCTTTCTTTATGGTCCGACTCTCACGTCTGCACATGACTACTGAAAAAAAACATAGTTTTGACTATATGGACCTTTGTTGGCAAAGTGATGTCTCTGCTTTCTAGTATGTTATCTAGGTTTGTCCTAGCTTTAATTTCAAGGAGCAATTTTCTTTCAATTTCATGGCTGCAGTCACCATCCTCAGTGATTTTGGAGCCCTAGAAAATAAAGTCTATTACTCTTTCCATTTTCTCCCCATCTTTTGTCATGATCTTAGTTTTTTGAATGTTGAGTTTTAAGCCAGCTTTTTCACTCTTTTTCACCTACATCCAGAGGCTCCTTAGTTCTTCTTTGCTGTCTACCATTAGGATGGTGTTATCTGCATTTCTGAGGTTATTAATATTTGTCTCAGAAATTAAGACAAAGGACTGTACTTTCACATGGCATATGTGGGCAACAGTTTTATTAACCTAGAAGAATCAGAGAGGGAAAATAAGTCTATAAAAGTAGTTGCAGTTTCTACATTGAGCATGTGCTCAGGTGAACAGTTCTGTGCATTCGTGTGTGTGTGTGTTTTAAAGTGTGATTGTTTACAGTGTTCAGGATGTAGCCTTTTGTAATTTCCTGTACATTACTTTTTTAAGTCTGAGATATAACTTTTTAAAAAAAATAAATATTTCCTTTTAAAATGACTTAAATCTGCAAAATCTCGGATAGATAATATGGTACCACTATTAATACATGACTGTTCATCAACTCAGAAATTAAGTAAATTATGTTAAGTAGAAAATTATTTTCAAGATTTCTAGGATGGTATTAAATTGTCATTACTCTCTGAAAGCATGGATCTTCTGCTACCTTAGATCACCAGTAGAGACCTTTCCATGCATTCCCAGTAATAAGTATTTTTCTCATTGGCTAAGAAAATTGATATTTTGGGTGAGGGCTTTGGAGAGAAGAAGCTGGAGTCTCGTAGCTTTGTATATTATACAGTCGAGCTCAGAGACAGGTATGGTCCCCTCAAGTACTTCAGCTTGACCTGAACTACTGGAGTTCAGCTTCAGCTTAATTGCAGCACAGCAAGGAGTCCCTTCTGGAAACCAGCTGCTTGATCAGAGATTCATTTATCAGGAGGATTATGACTCCAAACATTTTTCTAAACTGTTGTGGCCATTTAAAAAGGGAAAAAAAGAGGAGTCTGGGGAACTAATTAGGAAGGAGTGGCTCCCCTCTGAGTCTTGACCTTAACCCCACTGAGAAAGTGTGGGATTTGCTTTACCTAAGTAAGGAAAGAATATAAATAGTTGGCAAAAATGCTTTGTGGTATGAGTTCCAGCAAGTCATGAATTGGCCTGATACAGAGATGGAGAGAGGTAACAAAACACAAGAAAAACTCCAAAAGCTTTAAAAGTAACAATTAAATGCATCACTGTAGCACATCATTATTTTGTACTTTCCTGATTACAGGAAAATAAATTAATTTGAGTCTATGATTAGCATATAAAATATGAAAAAATTTTTTTTGGTTTTTGGTAGATTATGAAGTGTTATCACAATAAGTCTAGGTGTCACTTTCTATTATTCCACTTAGCATATTATGTTTTCCTATCTACATTTTAATGTTTTTTATTAATTTGGAAAATCCTCAGGCTTAACCTTGTAGAATTCTTCCACATCTTCTCTTCTTTCTCCAACTCTGTATTACATCTTTTTTTTTTTAAATCTTCCATGTTTCTTAATCCCTCTTTCATTAAAAAAAAAAAATCTCCTGATATATTTGAGTTACATTCTGGGTAATTTCATTATATCTGTCTTCCAGTTACTGAGCTGTTTCACTTGGACTTGAGTTTGAACTACTACTACTACTACGTAATCCATTCACTAAAATTTTCATTTCAGTGATTGTAATTTTAATTTCTGAAAGTTCCATTTTAAAGAAAAGCACTGTAATTTTTTGAAAGCTTTTAGTTTTATGTTGTGAGGACTTTATACAATTTGCAAAGCCACTAAGAGCAAATATTTAGCCTTTTTTCAAGTCTATTTCTGCCATATTAAGTAAACTGTAGGAAAAATGAAGATATAATAGCTAGGAAGCTCAAAAATGAGTACCTCCTGGTATAGTCTGAAGAGTTCTTCAGAATATCGGCATTTAATTTAGTCAAAGTACTCTTGTGAGGTGCTTATTCTTATCTCCATTTTATGGGTAACAAAACTGAGACTTACCCAAGGCCTCCAAGCTAGTAATAAGTAGAGCTGAAATCAAACTCATGTTTTATGACTCTCATTTTATTCTCTATTTCTTCCAATATTTATCCTTAAACATTTTTTACATTTATGCCATGGGTTATTAGAGTGTTGAGTTAGTAGGTAAAGGTGTACTATATTTCACTATGACACAATTAAACTTTCTCTGAAAAAAGCTACTTAAGCTCAGCCCAAGGTAACTCAAAATGTTTCCTGAGTAAATGACAATGGGTTTTCAGAATAATTATTTTCCCATCTTTTTTTTTTTAATTTCCTTATTTCTTACTTTGCTTTTCTGTTTCTACCCCCTCCCTTCAGGGTCTTATATTCTGTAAAGCAATTTATAATTTGCAATTTATAAAAGTTTAAAGTGAGAGAAAGTGAAAGTCACTCAGCCATGTCTGACTCTTTGCAACCCCAGAGACTGTAGCCTGCCAGGCTTCTCTGTCCATGGGATTCTCCAGGCAAGAATATTGGAGTAAGTAGCCATTCCCTTCTCCATCTTCCCAACCCAGGGACTGAACCCAGGTCTCCTGCATTGGAGTCAGGTTCTTTACTGCCTGAGCCACCAGGGAAGCCCAGTAAATAAAAAATATCAAAATAAGACACTTTAATAGTAGGGTCTAACACAGATTTACTAACACAGTTGTACTAAGCATTGTTGTCGTTCAGTTGCTGAGTCGTGTCCAACTCTTTGTGACCCCATGGACTGCAGCACGCCAGGCCTCCCTGTCCCTCACCATCTCCCAGAGTTTGCCCAGTTTTAGGCCCATTGTATTCATACATATATTGCATTATATACCTACCTATAATGTATGTATGCATAATATTGAAAAAACCCTGTGAAGAAAGAATATTACTATAATCTGTTTTATAGATGAGGAAACCAAAACTTATAGAATTTAAACTACTTGTTCAAGCCCGTAAACTTGACCACAAATGAAAATTGAATTTCTTTAACTCTAGGCCAGTGCTTTAACAACTCTGCTTGAGTAAATCTTCATGTTCTTACAATACGAATTTATTTGAGTTATAATTGCAAAGGCACTGAGAAAACTTTAAATATGTTCTGAATCAAAACATTTTTCAGTAAATTGAAGTCTTCACATATGTAAGGAGAAACTGAAATCTTTTTCATATGAATTTTGTATAGTGGAGATTAAAGTATTGAAAATCATTTGCTTACTGCTTTTAAGATTTCTTTCCCTATTGGAATTTTTTAGTTTCAGATTGTTTGATGTGTACAGTTTTAAAAATCTTTATTGAATTCATTACAATATTGCTTCTGTTTTATGTTTTGGATTTTGGCCATGAGGCATGTGGGATCTTAGTTCTTCAACCAAGTATTGCAGAGAAGGCAATGGCAACCCTCTCCAGTACTCTTGCCTGGAAAATCCCATGGACGGAGGAGCCTGGTGGGCTGCAGTCCATGGGTTCGTGAAGAGTAAGACACAACTGAGTGACTTCACTTTCACTTTTCACTTTCATGCACTGGAGGAGGAAATGGCAACCCTCCAGTGTTCTTGCCTGGAGAATCCCAGGGACTGGGGAGCCTAGTGGGCTGCTCCCTATGGGGTTGCACAGAGTCAGACACGACTGAAGTGACTTAGCAGCAGCAACCAGGTATTGAACCTGCAACCCCTGCGTTAGAAGGCAAAGTCTTAACCACTGGACCATCAGGGAAGTCCATAGTTGTAGAGTTTCTGAAATAATGTTGTATACAACATGAATTCTATGCAATCTCAGTACAATAGAACTTTGGTCAAATAAGTTTGGGAAATTTGGGGTTGAAAAAGTCCAGCAAAACGAATACAGTATTGTAAAGCAAAACAAACTAAAAAATAAAAATTAAAAAAAAAAAGGTCCCAAAGAGTGCTCTTTGCAATATTCTCAGAGTCTGTTAGGCTCCAGTGCACCATCATGTTCCAACAATGGGGTACCTATAGCTGTTTGCAAACTTCATTTGAAAAGCAATTCATGGGACTAGTGTCCCAAAGAACTTGCCTTTGGAAAATGCTCTCCTGAAGGCAAGACGGTGTTTTATAATACTATCTTACTTGTCTGAATGTCTGAAACCTAATTTTAAAAGCATAGGTAAACTGGAAATCCCGACGATGCACCTAAGGGATGATTACAGGTAAAGCAGTTATGCTATATAGAGGAGAGTTGTGGAAAACAAGGTTTCTGAAGGGATCAAAGCAAAGGATATTATGGTTTGGAGAATATCTGTACCTTTGCCAGTGGATGGAATCTGGAAATTCAGATTTTCATTAATACTCATGGAGTTCTCTATGCTAGTTCTTGATGGCTGGGGAAATGCCCATCCCCAAAGCTCCCACATTCATGTTCCAGGTAGTATTTTGCATTTCTGCTGCAACTTCTAATTTTGGGGGGATGTTTTGACACGTATTACCTTATTTAACTGTGCCAGACTCACTGGTAGGTTGTGATAGGTCTGGTTTTCACAGCTGTGGAGGTGATTTGAGAACTCTCCTGCTTTACAAATTTGGGGTTTTGTCTGGAGCTTTGCTTTAGCAATCAGTGAAGCACATCCCCAAGCAATGAGGCAGAACTGTGGACAGCTGGGAATCTGCAGCTCACACACCAGCCTGGGGTTCTCTTACAAACAAGATTTTTTTTTTTTCAGACAAAGGCTCTTAGATGATTATGAAACCAACAGGTTTTCTGTATTAGTGGAATCTTCTTGCCACACAATAAAATTCTCATCTGCCCACTGTGAAAAGGGTTGTAGGTAACTATTTAGTCTTTCGTTGTTATTGATGTATTTTTGCATGTTGTTTTTCTGACTGCAACATACATTCACATTTACTATAAAAATTTCATAAAATACAGAAATATATAACACGGAAAATGATAGTTTTCTATAATCTTGCTACTATTAATGTCTATAAATAACTTGGCTTAGAGTCTTCCAGATTTAGTTTTATTGTGCATTTGCTATCAACCATATATGTGTATCTTTATAATTTTTTTTGCCTGGGCCATGCAGCTTATGAGATTTTAGTGTCCTGAACAAGGATGGAACCTGGGCCCTAGGCAGTGAGAGTTTGAAGTCCTAACCTCTGGACCACGGGGGAATTCCCCAGTATCTTTATCATTTCAGTTTCAGAATAACATACAAAAAATTGTAGTAATTTTTAAGAATATACCTAAGTGAAGTATGAGAAAGTGGGCAAACCAGTAAGCAACCCACCAGCCAAGTAAAAAAAAAGGGAGTGATACCAGTACTCTAAATGCTTCTTTCGTGCCTTGGTCTTCCTCATTACCCACTTCTTTCTCTCCAGAGGTAACCATTATTTTGACTTTTAATACCACAGGGGTTTTCTTCAACATTATGTCAATGGAACCCTGGAGGATGTACTCATTTGTGTCTGAATTCTTTCATTCCACATTGTATTGATGAAATTCTTCCATATCGTAATGTAGCAATTTATTCATTTTCATTGCTGATGATATCTTATGTCAATATGTCACAATTAAATGGCTGATGAACATCTGGATATCTTCCACTTTTGGAGCACTGTGAATAATGCTGCAGTGAACATTCTTGTGCATGTCTTTAGATGTGTCTTGACTGCATAGAGCAGGGGATGGAAGAAGCTGAGATGGTTGCATGGCATCACCGACTCACTGGACGTGAGTCTGAGCAAGCTCCAGGAGTTGGTGATGGACAGGGAGGCCTGGTGGGCTGTATGTGCAGTCCATGTAGTCACAAAAAACTGGACACAACTGAGTGGCTGGACTGAACTGATCGGAGAGATACTAAGAAATGAAGTTATTGGACTATAAGTGAAGAGGAACTAAAGAGTCTCTTAGTGAGGATGAATGAGGAGAGTGAAAAAGCTGGCTTAAAGCTCAACATTAGAAAAACTAAGATCATGGCATCCAGTCTGAGCACTTCACGGCAAAAAGAAGGGGAGAAAGTTGAAACAGTGACAGATTTCATTTTCTTGGTCTTCAAAATCACTGCAGATGGTGACTTCAGCCATGAAATCAAAAGACACTTACTCTTTGGAAGGAAAGCTATGACAAACCTAATTGTTGTTTGGTTGCTAAGTTGTGTCTGACTCTTTGAGAGCCCATGGACTGTAGCATACCAGGCTTCCTTGTCCTTCACTATCTCCTGGAGTTTGCTCAAACTCGTATCCATTGAGTCAGTGATGCTATTCGACCATCTCATCCTCTGTCACCCCAAACCTAAGTGAAGTGAAGTGAAGTGAAGTGAAGTGAAGTCACTCAGTCATGTCCGACTCATTGCAACCCCATGGACTGTAGCCTACCAGGCTCCTCAGTCCATGGGATTTTCCAGGCAAGAATACTGGAGTGGGTTGCCATTTCCTTCTCCAGGGGATCTTCCCGACCCAGGGATTGAACCCAGATCTCCCGCATTGTAGGCAGATGCTTTACCATCTGAGCTACCAGGGAAGCCCAACCTAGTCAATGTATTAAAAAGCAGAGACATCACTTTGCTGACAAAGGTCCGCATAGTCAAAGCCATGGTTTTTCCAGTGTCATATGGATGTGAGAGTTGGACAATAACAAGGTTGAGTGCCAAAGAATTGATGTGTTGAATCATGNTGCTTTACCATCTGAGCTACCAGGGAAGCCCAACCTAGTCAATGTATTAAAAAGCAGAGACATCACTTTGCTGACAAAGGTCCGCATAGTCAAAGCCATGGTTTTTCCAGTGTCATATGGATGTGAGAGTTGGACAATAACAAGGTTGAGTGCCAAAGAATTGATGTGTTGAATCATGGTGCTGGAGAAGACTCTTGAGAGTCTCTTGGACTGCAAGGAGATCAAACCAATCAACCCTAAAGGAAATCAATCCCAAATATTCATTGAAGGACTGAGGCTCAATCTGAAGCTCCAATACTTTGGCCATCTGATGCAAAGAACTGACTCATTTGAAAAGATCCTGATTCTGGGAAAGATTGAAGGCAGGAGGAGAATGGGGCAACAGAGGATGTGATGGTTGGATGGCATCATCAACTAAATGGACAGAAGTTTAAGCAAACTCTGGGAGATATTGAAGGATATGAAGCCTAGCATGTTGCAGGCCATGGAGTCACAAAGAGCTGGACATGACTGAATGACTGAACAACAACAATCAGAAGGTCATATATGTCCAAATTTAGTACCTGATGCCTAACAAATTGCTGAAGGAGTTACAGAAATTTATGCTTAAACCAGCAGTGCACAAAATGCTCCACATTTTCAGCACTTGGCAATGTCAGTCTTTGCAGTTTTATTCTGGTGAGGGTTTAGTGGTAGCGTATTGTGGTTTTCCTTTACATTTATCTGATTATTAATGAAGTTAAGACTTTTTTAATGTTATTGGCTATTTTTTGAAGTGTCTATTCAAGTCTCGTGTCTAATATTCTGTTGATTTATTTGTGTCTCTTTCTTTTTGAACTCGGTTGTTGTTGTTTAATTCCTAAATGATGTCTAACTCTTCTGTGTAAACCTTTTCAATTCTAGATACAATTCCCTTATGAGTTATATGAAATGAAAAATATCTTCTTCCACTGTCGGGTTTTCATTATTCATTTCCTTAAAGATGTTTTTTGATGAGCAGAGTTTCAAAATTTTAGTATAACTCATTTAATCAGCTTTTCCCTTAACAGTTGATTGGTTTCTTTTGGATATTCTTTAAGAAGTCTTTGCCTACCCCAAGATTATGAAAATAGTTTTTCTAAGTTATCTTTTAAAACCTTTCTCATTTTAAAACTTAGCTTTATAAAATGCCTGGAATTGCTATGTGAATATGGTGTAGAATACAAGATAGGGTTCATTTTTGTTTTATATAAATATCCAGCTGACCCAAGATTATTCACTGAAAAGAGAGTCCATTTTTCATTGCTTTGGGGTGCCACCTTTGTGATGTAGCAAGAAAAAAATGATCTCTTGGAACTCCAGTTATATATTTTAAAAATATTCTGTATATCTTCTATGGTCTTTTCTGTAATTTCTTCCCCACTGTGTTTGTGTCCTTCATTTATTTTCTTCTGAGTTATCTTATCTTTTATTATTTCTCTCTTCAACTGTGTGTAATCTTATATTAAATTTACTCATTGGGGTTATTTCTGTTATATTTTTTATTGCTACTTTCCACTTGGTTCTCCTTTACATTTTCAACTTCCCTAACCAAATCCTCTATCTTGTTATATAAATCCTTTCACATTTCAGTTATTTAACAATCATATTTTATATGTCCATTACCTGGATGTCTGTGGGTTACTTCTGTTGTTCACAGTTGCTCTTGATTTCTGGTTACAAAATTTTGGATTGATTGCTAGATATTGATAGTGAGAAATTGTAGAGATAATTTGACTCTCCTATAGCGAGAATGGAGAAGGAAAGGGCAACCCACTCCAGTACTCTTGCCTAGAAAATTCCATGGAGGGAGGAGCCTTTGAAACCCTGCATTCAGATGCTTATATCTTTCCTTTTCTCCTTTGCTTTTTGCTTTACAGAGGAACTGTACAAAAAAGATCTTCATGACCTGGATAATCATGATGGTGTGATCACTCGTCTAGAG
>SJYA01007102.1:0-15700 GCA_006410615.1 Neotragus moschatus
GCACTCATCTCACATGCTAGTAAAGCAATGCTCAAAATTCTGCAAGCCAGGCTTCAGCAATACGTGAACTGTGAACTTCCTGATGTTCCAGCTGGGTTTAGAAATGGCAGAGGAACCAGAGATCAAATGGCCAACATCTTCTGGATCATGGAAAAAGCAAGAGAGTTCCAGAAACATATCTATTTCTGCTTTATTGACTAGGCTAAAGCCTTTGACTGTGTGGATCACAACAAACTGTGGAAAATTCTGAAAAAGAAGGGAATACCAGACCACCTGACCTGCCTCTTGAGAAACCTGTATGCAGGTCAGGAAGCAACAGATAGAACTGGACATGGAACAACAGACTGGTTCCAAATAGGAAAAGGAGTATGTCAAGGCCGTATATTGTCACCCTGCTTATTTAACGTATATGCAGAGTACATCNACCACCTGACCTGCCTCTTGAGAAACCTGTATGCAGGTCAGGAAGCAACAGATAGAACTGGACATGGAACAACAGACTGGTTCCAAATAGGAAAAGGAGTATGTCAAGGCCGTATATTGTCACCCTGCTTATTTAACGTATATGCAGAGTACATCGTGAGAAACGCTGAGCTGGAAAAAGCACAAGCTGGATTCAAGATTGCTGGGAGAAATATCAATAACCTCAAATATGCAGATGACACCACCCTTATGGAAATAAGTGAAGAGGAGCTAAAAAGCCTGTTGATGAAAGTGAAAGTGGAGAGTGAAAAAGTTGGCTTAAACTCAACATTCAGAAAATGAAGATCATGGCATCTGGTCCCATCATTTCATGGGAAATAGATGGGGATAAAGTGGAAACTGTCAGACTTCATTTTTGGGGGGCGCTCAAAATCACTGCAAATGGTGACTATAGCCATGAAATTAAAAGATGCTTACTCCTTGGAAGAAAAGTTATGACCAATCTAGATAGCATATTGAAAAGCCCATAGATGTTACTTTAACAAGAAAGGTCCATCTAGTCAAGGCTATGCTTTTTCCAGTGGTCGTGTATGGATGTGAGAGTTGGATTGTGAAGAAAGCTGAGTACCAAAGAATTGATGCTTTTGAACTGTGTTGTTGGAGAAAACTCTTGAGAGTCCCATGGGCTACAAGGAGATCCAACCTGTCCATTCTGAAGATCAACCCTGGGATTTCTTTTGAGGGAATGATGCTGAAGCTGAAACTCCAGTACTTTGGCCACCTCCCTCGAAGTGTTGACTCATTGGAAAAGACTCTGATGCTAGGAGGGATTGGGGGGAGGAGGAGAACAGGATGACAGAGGATGAGATGGCTGGATGGCATCAGTGACTCGATGGACATGAATCTGAGTGAACTCCGGGAACTGGTGATGGACAGGGAGGCCTGGCATACTACGATTCCTGGGGCCGCAAAGAGTTGGACATGACTGAGAAACTGAGCTGAACTGAATCAAAGTAATGAAAATTAAGCACAAAGTAAAAATATTAAAGCAACAAGGAAAAAGCAACAACTAATATATACAAGAGGAGCCCCATAAGGCAAACAGCTGATCTTTAAACAGAAACTCTGAAAGGCAGATGGGAATGCAGGATGATGAATGGAAACAAAAACAAACTACGACTAAGATTACTCTACCCAGTAAGGATCTTATTGAAATTTGATGGAGAAATCAAATGCTTTACACATAAGCAAACGTTAAGAGAATTCGGCAGCACCAAACCAACTTTACAACAAATGCTTAAGGAAATTCTCTAGAGAGAAAAAGACCTACAAGAGGAAGAATATCTCAGGAGCAGGGCTTGAGTTCCCAACTGGTGATTGAGGCTGTATCACAGTGATGAGAGCACCAGATCCTAGCCACTAGAACAATTGTCAGTGACAAAGGCCCTGGCCCTTCTGCTTCATAGAAAATAATTCCCACAAAAATTTAAGTAGTTAGGCAAATGAAACATTTATTAAGAGGAAAAGATTATAGTATGTGTGGATAGGCACACAGGTAGACTCAGGGAGAGAGACATTGAGTCGCATCCTTGTGGCAGTTTAAGTTACTTTTTTGGGGTCATTTCTTCTGGGTTTTCTTTGGCCAGTCACTTTTTACCACTTTATTTGGTGAATCATTTTGACTTGCTTGGTTCACAGTCGATATTTAGTGTATCTCAGGGTCCTCCTATGTGTGTATACCCATCGCCTAGCCAATATGGATTTTACCTAAAAGGTGTCTGGGTAGAATAATTCTTGACACAAGTCTCTTTTGGCTTCCAAGGAGACTTTTCTGCACATGTATGATCGGGGAGGTCTTCTGACTTTGAAAACAAGAAATATGTGGTCTAGGGAGACCTCAGCTTTCTCATTTAGTTGTCCTGTTTCAGTCCATAAGGAGTGAATATACAATTGCTTTACCTTGGAGAGGGTCATCTCCCTCTTGACTCAAATCACCCCTGAGAAACATAAACCCCAAAAGAATATTTTTGGGGAAGATGAAGGGTGAAAGTCTGATTTTGGTAACTTCTTCAAGCTGACAATGGCCTTGTAGACCATTCCTAGTTAGAGTTATAGAACTCTCATCCAGTCTCACTAAAGGGGCCTCAGGGTGACTTCTGGTGTTGTTTCAGCAGGATCTGCTGTGGGGAGTGGCTGGAGTCCCTACATGACTATTGTCCTGTGATGCTCTAGAGAAAGCTAAGTACTTATAGAAGCAGGGGAAGATTATAAGAAAATGGAAACCTCCCATTGCTATCTCCCATGATAGACAGCTTAGGGTAGACAAAACCAAGGGCTTCCCTAATAGCTCAGTTGGTAAAGAATCTGTCTGCAATGCAGAAGACCCTAGTTCGATTCCTGGATAGAAAAGATCCACTGGGGAAGGAATAGGCTACCCACTCCAGTATTCTTGGGCTTCCCTTGTGGCTCAGCTGGCAAAGAATCTGCCTGCAATACGGGAAAACCAGCATTCTGTCAACCCAATGGAGAGAGTATTTGCAGTGTGAACCAGAGAGTTGTCTTTCCTTCCTGTAGATAAGGGAAATAAGCATAGGAAAGCTAAGGAAATGAGTGGCTTCACAGTATAACAGCACCAGTTAGGGTGCTATTTAAATCACTCAGCATGGGCGGAGAAGTTCAGTAAATTCTGATAGCAAGGGTGAGAGCAAGGAAGACAATAATTATATAAATTTACCAGAGCATATCAATTACTCTGTAAGTGACTTGATTATTGGGAGGAAAAAAGAAAATTGTAGCTATGGGTATTTAGCCTAAGGTCTAAACCGTCTTTTTGTCTTTTCTGAGTAGTAGCTTCAGTTATTGTAGTGGCTCACTCATCCACCTGGAATTTTCAGGTTGTTCTAGGTCCTCTTTACCAGTTGAGCCATCTCCTTGAGAAGGGGAAGGCTACCCACTCCAGTATTTTGGCCTGGAGAATTCCATGGACCATATAGTGCATGGGGTCACAAAGAGTCAGACACGACTGAGTGACTTTCACTTTCACTGGGTCCTCTGAATCCTGTGGAAACTTGGAGGCAGGGGTGGATTAACAGGGATGTCTGGAATGTGGGTCTTCTGTTTCCTGTAACATATCAGTAAAGACAGGTTTAATCCTGGACAGATGAATCCAGCTGGTGACCCCCTGGTGTTTGACTGCTTCAGTGTGTTCAGCAGGACTTGGCAAGAATCTCTCCATTTTGGAAGTAGTTGGTCACCAGGGGGCTCATTTTTCCAGATCTTTAAAATTACCTGACCTCCAGATTTTACAACAGGGTACCTGGGACTGTCATTTGGAGTGGGCTACACTCTATTTCTATACTATTGTATAATATTCTGGACCTGACCCAGATTTATAATGTATTTAAGATGAGTCTGGGTCAGTTAGCATGTCCAGAGTAAGGAATGGTCCTCTGTATGTCATTTCAAAAGGGTTTAACTTAGTGGTGGTTTTAGGAGCTGCCCTGACCCTTAGGAGGGTTATTGGCAGCAGAAATATTGTGACTCTAACTTTTCCTGAGAGTTTGCCCAAGTTTTTCTTTAGTGTATGATTAGTCTGTTCCACTTTTCCTGAGGACCAAGGTCTCCGGCATGAATGGAGGTGGTATTTAATCCCTAAAGCCTGAAAAAGTTGTTGCATGACCTTTGCTGCAAACAAAAGTCCATTGTCACTCTGAGGGAGACAGGGCAACCTGAATTGAGGAACAATTTCTTTTAGGAGTGCCTTAGTCATTATAGTTGCCTTTTCTGTTCTAGTAGGGAAAGTTTCTATCTATCCAGTAAAGGTATCTATAAAGACTAATAAATATTTGAAGCCCTGGTAGGAGAGCATCTAAGTGAAATTTATTTCCCGGGTAAGTCTCTCATCGTTAGACTGGACTGGGCTAGAAAGCGGGGAGGTTTGATGTTGCCTCTTGGATTTATGGGTGGCTCAAAGGGCACAGATTCAAGTGACTCTCTCATCTCTGGGAATCCTTTCCATTAAAACTCAGAAAACAGTCACGGACATTGTGTCTCTACTCAGATGGAGAGTCTCATGTAGCCCTGTAATAATTTTCCATTGGTCAGAGAGAGGTAAGAACAATTTCTGATCTATATGTCACCAGCCATCTGTTTCTTTAGTTCCTGCTCTATCTCGTGCCCAGTTCCCTTCAGAAGTCAAATACCTGGGTATAATGTTAGAAGGAGTGAGAAGTGTGATCAAAGCCATTTCATTTATGGGCATCAAGGCTGCTTTCACTGCTTCCTGATTTGCCCTGTCATTTCCTTGGAAAATTTGAGAATTTCCCATTTGGTGCCTCAGGCAGTGAATGGCTGTTACCTGTTTTGGTTTTTGAATCACTTCTATGAGGTATACAATATCAGTCCTATATTCTATAGGGGACTTTCTTGTATTTGGAGGTCTTGTCTCTTTCCAGATAGCTCCATGGGCATGTAAAACAAGGAAGGCATATTTTGAGTCTGTGCATATATTTATCTTTTCTTTCCCTAGCATTAAGGCTCAGGTTAGAGCTACTAGTTCAGCCTTTTGGACCAAGGTATTAGGTGGCCACGGTTTTGCTTCTATGATGTTATGAGCACTCACAAGAGCATACCCTGCCCTCTTGACTCCATGTCTAATGAAACTACTGCCATCAGTAAGCCATTCTTCCTCAGGGTTTTCTATGGCCTGCTCTGTTAGATCATACCTGTAGGCATAGACCTGGTCAAATTTTGAGACAAGAATGTGTTAGCTCTGGGCTTTTGATGAGCATTAAAGTCATGTGGTTAAGAGTGTGGCAGGTTTTGGCTCTCTCGGGAGTCAAAGAGAAAACCTGGTACTTGATAGGGCAGCCCCCAGCTGGACAGTGGTGGCTTTTTACCTCTAGAATCCCTTGTACTTGATTTAGAGTCTGGACTTTAAGCAGCTGCCCAAAGATAAACTTGTTAGCTTCTTCCACAATAAAGTGGTGGCACTATGGCCTGGAGGCAGCCAGGCCAAACTTGGGCCATGGAGACTAGTTGGTTGGAAAAGTAGGGTTAACAACTGGCAGAATAGAAGTGTTGGATGGAGACTGGCAGGTCAGCAAGAGGTCATGCCATAGGAATTTATCCATGAGAGACTGTAAACCCTTCTTCCCTTACAACTTTATAAAATATGTTTTCTTGTTCAGCTCAGTTCAGTTCAGTTTAGTTCAGTCACTCAGCCGTGTCCGACTCTTAGTGACCCGATGAATTGCACCACGCCAGGTCTCCCTGTCCATTACTAACTCCTGGAGTTCACTCAAACTCACATCCACCGAGTCGGTGATGCCATCCAGCCATCTTATCCTCTGTCATTCCCTTCTCCTCCTGCCCCCAATCCCAACCAGCATCAGAGTCTTTTCCAATGAGTCAACTCTTCGCAAGAGGTGGCCAAAGTACTGGAGTTTCAGCTTTAGCATCATTCCTTCCAAAGAAATCCCAGGGCTGATCTCCTTCAGAATGGACTGGTTGGATCTCCTTGCAGTCCAAGGGACTCTCAAGAGTCTTCTCAAACACCACAGTTCAAAAGCATCAATTCTTTTGCACTCATCTTTCTTCACAATCCAACTCTCACATCCATACATATCTACTGTTTCTTGTTAGGATAAGTGTTTTCTGGCCTAAGGTTAATTCTTACAGTCTGAATATTTATGGCCTTTTCAGGGATTATTTTGTGCCATACTGAAGGGTCTACTGCTTTTAGAATGTAGCCAGGAATAGAATCTTGCTCTNTGCACTCATCTTTCTTCACAATCCAACTCTCACATCCATACATATCTACTGTTTCTTGTTAGGATAAGTGTTTTCTGGCCTAAGGTTAATTCTTACAGTCTGAATATTTATGGCCTTTTCAGGGATTATTTTGTGCCATACTGAAGGGTCTACTGCTTTTAGAATGTAGCCAGGAATAGAATCTTGCTCTTCTGACTTGTCTGTCTTAATCAGAATTAAAGGGCTGCTCAGAGCTTCCTAACCAGAGTGTGGCCTTGAGGGAACTCAGAATGTCCCTCTCAAGGAAAGGAGTAGGAAACTGAGGCCCAATTAAAAAGGCGTACAAGACTAACTGCTGCTTGAATTGGCACGTAAGAGCACCAGCGAAATAATGGGTGGGATGCTTTCCATTGATATGAGTCACGGTACAACCTGTGGAGGAGAGATCCAGCACGAGAAATTAAGCTAGAGTAAGTGGTTTCCATATCAATTAAGAAATCAACTTTCTTACCTGCCAAGTCAAGGACTACCCAAGAATTCTCAATGGAGATGGACATCTCATTGGGTGGAACCACCAGAATTCCTGGGCTGCCTCAGTCATCCAGCAAGGCCATCTCAGGAGCTGGAAACCACCCCCTTCCCTTCAGGACTGAGGGAAGTCACTCTTCCAATGACTTGTTTGTTTGCAAGCTGGGCATGAACTGGGTAGCTCTTTCTGGGAAAGAAAGAGCAGAAAGATTTGGATTTAGCAGCCAGTTGACTTGCATTTGTAGCATTTCCTCTTGTTGGTCTTACCTACAGGTGGATGGTTGGACTTTCTCAGTCCCCTTGAGTTCTCCTGAGATTGCAAAGCATGGCTGACAGCAGATGCTATTAGTTGTTCATTAGCCCTGACCTGTCTTTTCTCAAGTTGGGTCCTCTCTTTTTCCTGAGCTTGGTCTCAGTTATTATATACTCCAAAGGCCATGTATAGGAACTAGGGCATGGCCATTTGTGGGCCAAGTTGTAACTTTTGAAGTTTCTGCCCAAAATCTGGGGTAGACTGGTTAAGTGGGAATGCTATCAGGAGCAGGAAGAGCTCAGTTTGTAGCAGGAAGGTCTAGGTTTCCCCTACAGGAGATATGGGAGAGCTTAGAAATAAGTCATCTAAAATTTTGGGAGTCTTCTGATTCTCCAGGTTTTAAATTATAAGAGCTATATAAGGTGGGATTTTGGTAAAGGATCGTGAAGTTCTGAACAGAGGGAATCTCACTCCACTTTTCCATTCTGTAGCAATAAAGATCCAATTGCATAATGGTGTTATAAATTAGAGACCTGTTTCTCCATTCCTCAATTTACACAAAGGCCGGCCACTGCTATAGTAGAACTTAAGTTTCTCCTTTTTTAAACCCTTGATTAAAAAAAAAAAAAAAATGTCTAATTCTTAAAGATATTTTCCAGAGGCGTTTCTTCTGGCTTGGAGGGGAATCCTCTCATGTTGAGAAATCTATAACCGAAAACAAAACAGTGCTCCTAGAATGGAATCCAGTATCCTGGAAACACTTACCAAGAGGCTTTAATGTGAAGGGGTTCAGTGTGTGTGTGTGTTATGTGCTAAGTCGCTTCAGTTGTGTCCAACTCTGTGCGACCCCATGGACTGTAGACTGTCAGGCTCCTTTGTCTATGAAATTCTCCAGATAAGAATACTGGAGTGTGTTGCCATTTCCTTCTCCAGGGAATCTTCTTGACCCAAGGATTGAGCCCACATCTTGCATTAACTATATTGACAGGCAGATTCTTTATCACTAGTGCCACATTCCCCAAATTTCCTTCCAACCTGATGGGTTTCAAGCGTCTTCTACTCTCCCATAAATTTCTGACCAGACGTCTCTGGATCCCGTGATACCCTGCACAGGGCACCCAACCCAGCAAAGCTGGAGCAGGGCTTTCCAGTGTAGACTGCTTACCAGGACTTTCCTGTGAAGAGATCCCTTATCTACAGAGCTTATGTCCTATGACAAGTCTAATTATGTTGGAGTGTATTCCTCAAGACTGAACATCTACAAAGTTTATAATTCAGACATCTGAGTAGCAGACAGGCTGATAGGCTGTGTAGAGCTGTGTGGAGGCTGCCAAGGCCTGGAGTGAAGGTGTTCCAATAGATGCAAAGAAGAACCCTTGGAGAAACTAGAGTTTATTACTATGGAAGACAGCGCAGTGTTCATGGCCTGAGGTTAGGCAGGCAGAGAGATTCTTATAGTAGATTTATGGGCATAAAGTGAAGTGAGAAACTAGATAACATAAGAACCCCAAATCCTTTGCCATATTTTCTTGGCAGCTAGGACAGAATTGGGAATTGTCTGATGATTTTATCTAACACAGCACCAAGTTTGACAGTGGTGGGGATGCAGTTTAAGAATAATATTTAGGAAATGATTTCCTAGAAGGGTGCAGAGATAAGTGAGAAAGATTTTTTGTTGTGCCAATAAAGTGGGAAAGAAAACCACAATGCAGGCTTCCTCGAGGAATAGTGAGGGAGGGAGAGCAAGAGTGAGGGAGGGAGAGCAAGAGTAAAGGAGGGAGAGCAAGAGTGAGGGAAGGAGAGCAAGAGAGACAGATCCCTTGGGCTCCTTCATAGCTGGAAATCACATTTCCACCATATCGAAGAAGACAGCACTAGCTGTCATACAAGTATAATTTGAATCTGCATGGCCTGGGGAATTCCTCTGTCACC
The DNA here is from genome assembly GCA_006410615.1 of Neotragus moschatus. NCBI lineage: Eukaryota > Metazoa > Chordata > Mammalia > Artiodactyla > Bovidae > Neotragus > Neotragus moschatus. Next base: position 8,888 of record SJYA01007102.1, read on the forward strand.
CCCAATGTTGAGGGGAGTTATAACGTAATGAGCAGATAGAGATTATGCCCTGGGGTCTTAAAAAAAAGCAAATGGGAGAGCAAGAGAAAGAAGATAAGAGCCAAAGTGAGGGGCCTAAAGCCACAACTGAGTGAGGCCTATGGTTTACCTTTCTGAATTCCTAGGTTTGGGTGCCAGATATGATCTTGGGAGCAGGGCTTGTGTTCTCAGTCAGAGGTTGAGGCTGGGTCATGGTGATCAGATCCTAGACACTAGACAAGTGTTCAGCAACAAGAGCCTTGGCCCTTCTGATTTGCAGAAAAAAATTCCCACAAAGATAGAAAGTAGTGAAACAAGTAAAGTATTTAGTAAGAAGAAAAGAGTACAATACATGTGGATAGGCACATGGATGGACTCAGGGAGAGAGTCACTAAGTTGTGCCCTCATGGCACTTTGAATTACTTTTATGGGACATTTTTGGGGGGTTTCTTTTTGCCAATTACCTTGATTTTCCTGGTTCACACTCCGTCTTCAGTGTATCTCAGGATCTTCCCATGCGTGTGCACCCATCTCTTAGCCAAGGTGGATTTTACCTAAAAGGTGTCTGAGTAGAATATCCCTTGACATAAGTCCTGTTTGGCCTCCAAGGAGTATTTTCTGTGCATCAGTGATCAAGGAGGTTTCCTGAATGAGAATGAGAAATATGTGGTCTGATCAAGGCCTATCCTCCCTCAATTGTCTTGTTATTCTCCTCTTGAAGTTTCAGTCCATAGGGAATGAATCTTCAGTCACTTTAACCTGGGGGAGCTCATTCTGCCTCCTGCCTCAAAAATACCTACAAAAACAAATGCTATACAATAAAGTAAATGGTAATAGAGTCATACATATCAATAATTGCCTTATACATAAATACATTAAATTCTTCAACCAAAAGGCACGGACTTACAGAATGGATACAAAAATAAGACCCATATATATGCTATCTACAAGGAACACACTTCAGATGTAGGGACACATATGGACTGAATGTGAGGAACGTTCCATTCCATTCAAATGGAAATAAAAAGAAAGATGGAGTAGCAGTATTCATATCAGATAAGATACACTTTAAAATAAAGACTGTTACAAAAGGCAAGTAAAGACACAAGATAATTACCAAGGGATCAGCCCATGAAAAAGATATAACAATTATAAATATAAGTGCACCAAACATAGAAGCATTTCAATACATATGACAAACGTTAGCAACTATAAGAGGTGAAATTGACAGTAAGATAATAACAGTGGGGCACTTTAATATTTCATTCACACCAATGCATAGGTTATCCAGATAGAAGACGATGAAACACAAGCTTTAAATGATACATTGGACCAAATTCATATCTATAGGACATTTCATCCAAAAAATAATAGAATTAACTTTTTTTCTCAAGTGCACATGAACCACTTCTAAGATTGATAACAAATCAAGCCTTGGTATTTTTTAAATTGATATTTCATCAAGCATTTTTTCTAAACAAAAACACTATAAGATTAGATATCAAATATGGGGGAAATCTGTAAAATACAAATATATGAAGGACAAACTATATGATTTTGAATCACTAAGAAGTCATTGATAAAGAGGAAATAAAAAATAGCTATAAACAAATGACAGTGAAAACACAACTATTGGAAACCTAAGGGATTCAGGAAAAGCAGGGCCAAGAGGTAAGTTTTTAGCAGTACACGTTAATGTCAAGAAACATGAGAAACATCAAAGAAAGAACCTAATGTTATCCCAGTGCACCAGCCCCAAGCATCCTGTATCCTGTATCCAACCTAGACTGGCGATTCATTTCTTATATGATAGTATATATGTTTCAATGCCATTATCCCAAATCATCCCACCCTCTCCCTCTCCCACAGAGTCCAAAAGACTGCTTTATACATCTGTGTCTCTTTTGCTGTTTCACATCCAGGGTTATCATTACCATCTTTCTAAATTTCATATATATTTGTTAGTATACTGTATTGGTGTTTTTCTTTCTGGCTTACTTCACTCTGAATAATCAGCTTCAGTTTCATCCACCTCATTAGAACTGATTCAGATGTATTCTTTTTAAAGGCTGAGTAATACTCCATTGTGTCTATGTACCACAGCTTTCTTATCCATTCTTCTGCCGATGAACATCTAGGTTTCTTCCATGTCCTGGCTATTATAACCAGTGCTGTGATGAACATTGGGGAACACATGTCTCTTTCAATTCTGGTTTCCTCAGTGTGCATGCCCAGCAGTGGGATTGCTGAGTCATAAGGCAGTTCTATTTCAAGTTTTTTAAGGAATCTCCACACTGTTGTCCATAGTGGCTGTACTAGTTTGTATTCCCACCAACAGTGTAAGAGAGTTCCCCTTTCTCCACACCCTCTCCAGCATTTATTGCTTGTAGACTTTTGGATCACAGCCATTCTGACTGGTGTGAAATGGTACCTCATTGTGGTTTTGATTTTCATTTCTCTGATAATGAGTGATTTTGAGAGATGATATGGGGAAGGAGGTGGGAGGGGAGTTCAGGATTGGGAACACGTGTACACCCATGGCAGATTCATGTTGATGTATGGCAAAATCAATACAGTATTGTTAAGTAAAATAAAGTAAAATAATTTTTTAATTAAAAAAAAATAACAGAACCTAATGTTATACTTAAAGCAACTGGTAAAAGAATAATAAAAATCTTCAAAATTAGTGGAAGGGAAGAAATTGTAAAAATTACAGCAGAAATAAATTAAAAATAAATAAAGGTGACAATAGTAAAGATCAATAATGCTAAAAGCTTGTTTTTTGAAAAGATAAACACAGTTGACAAATCATTAGCCATACTCACCAAGAAAATGGGTAGAAGACTTAATATAATTAAAAATGAAAAGTTACAACAGACAGCACAGAAACACAAAGGATCATAGGAGACTACCACGAGCAAAAATATGCCAATAAAATGTACAACTTTGAAGAAATGGACAAATTCTTAGAAAAGTATACCCTTCCAAGACTGAACCAGGAAGAAGTACAAAATATCAACAGACCAATCATAAACACTGAAATCAAAACTGTGGCCAAATGTCTTTCAGCAAATACAAGTCCAAGATGTGTATAAGAGACAGCGTTAATGTCAAGAAACATGAGAAACATCAAAGAAAGAACCTAATGTTATCCCAGTGCACCAGCCCCAAGCATCCTGTATCCTGTATCCAACCTAGACTGGCGATTCATTTCTTATATGATAGTATATATGTTTCAATGCCATTATCCCAAATCATCCCACCCTCTCCCTCTCCCACAGAGTCCAAAAGACTGCTTTATACATCTGTGTCTCTTTTGCTGNACTAACACCTATTCTGCTCAAACTATTCCAGAAAATTGCAGAAGAAAGAAAATTTCATAAGTCATTCTACGAGGCCACCATTACAACAAAAAAGAAAATTAGATGATAATACTATTCATGAATATAGATGCAAAAATCCTCAACAAAATTTTAGCAAGCAGAATCCAACAACAGACTAAAATAATTATACACCATTATCAAGTAGGTTTCATCATAGGGATGCAAGAATTCTTCTATATATGCAAATCAATCAATGTGATATGCCAGATTATTAAATTAAAATAAAAACTGTATGACCATCTCAATTAATGCAGAAAAAGCTTTTGACAATATCAATAGGCAATACAAAAAATCTTCAGATAAAATACAAAGAAGGAACCTAACTCAATAATGTCCTATATGACAAACCTAAACAATATTCTGAAAGCTGAAACACTGAAAGCATTTCCTCTAATATCAGTAACAAGACAAGGGAGGCATTCTCACCACTATTATTCAATATAGTTTTGGAAGTCCTAACCATGGCAATCAGAGAATAAAAAAAAATAATAATAATCCAGATTGGAAAAGAAAAATTAAAGCTCACACTGTTTGCAGAAGGCATGATATTGTACATAAAGATGCTGCCAGAAAGTTGTCAGAGCTAATCAATGAGTATAGTAAAGTCACAAGATATAAAATTGATAAAAGAAATATCTTGCATTCCTATACTAACAATGTCAAGATACTAAAAATGAAGTATCTGAAATAGAAATTAAGGGGTAAAAGCTCATTCACTATTGTAACCAAAATAATAAATTACCTAGGGGTAAATCTACTTAAAAAGATCTATACGCTGAAAACTGTAAGATATTGATGAAAGAATGCAAGGACAACACAAACAGATGGAGAGATATACCATGTGTTCTTGGATTGGAAGTGTCGATGTTGTGAAATGACTATACTACCCAAATCAATTTACAGATTCAATGCAGTCCTTATGAAAATAGCAATGGAATTTTCCACAGAACTAGAACAAAAAAATTGTACAATTTGTATGGAAACACAAAAGACCCTGAATAGTCAAAGCAATCTTGAGACAGAAAAACTGACCTTGAGGAATCAACCTTCTTGACTTCAGACTATATTATAAAGTTGCAGTCATCAAGACAATGTGGTTTTTGCACAAAGACAAAAATACAGATCAACAGAACAAGATAGAAAGCCCAGAGATAAACCCATGCACGTACAGACATCTTGTCTTTGACAAAAAGCAGGAATGTACAATAGAAGAAAGACAGCCCCTTCAGGAAGTGGTGCTGGGGAAACTGCAGAGCTAAATGCATATAATGAAACTAGAACACCTCATAACATCATACTCAAAAATAAACTTAAAATGGAATAAGGAATTAAATGTAAGACCAGAAACTATAAAGATATTAGCGGAAAATTTAGGCAGTATACTCTTTGACATAAATCATATCAATATCTTCTTTGATCCACCTCTTAGAGTAATGGAAAGAAAAGGAAAAATAAACAAGAAGGATCTAATTAAACTTAAAAGCTTTTTTTCACAGGAAAGGAAGCAATAAACAAGATTAAAATACAACCCTCAGAATGGGACAAAATAATCGCAAATGAAGCCACTGAAAAAGGATTAGTCTCCAAAATATAAAATAGCTCATACAGCTCAATATCAGAAAAAGAAACAGCTCAAATGGAAAAGTGAAAAGAAGATCCAAACAGGCATTTCTACAAATAAGGCATACAAATGGCCAATAAAACGATGACAAGATGCTCAATATCACTATTAGAGAAATTAAAATGAAAACTGCTATGAGGTATCACCTCACAATCGTCAGAAGGGCCAAATCAAAAAATCCACAAACAACAAGTGCTGGAGAGGATGTCAAGAAAAGAGCACCCTCTTGCACTGCTGGTGGGAACATAAATTGATGCAGTCACTATGGAAAACAATATGGAAATTATTTAAAAAGCTGGGAATAAAACTACCACATGACAGTAATCCAATTACTGGCATATATCCTGAAAAAAGCATAATTGGAAAAGACACAATACCCCAGTGTTTATTACAGCAGTATTTACAATGGCTAGGACATGGAAGCAACCTAGATATCTATCGACTGAAGATTGGATAAAAAAGCTGTTGTACATTTATACAATGAAATATTATTCAGTCATTAAAAGAAACAAACTTGACTAAGTGATAGTGAGGTGGATGAACCTAGAGTCTGTTATACATAGTGAAGTAAGTCAGAAAAGTAAACATTGTATATTAATGCATATATATGGAATATAGAAAAATGACATGAATGAATCTGTTTGCAGGTAAGGAAAGGAGATGCAGATGTAGAGAATGGACTTGTGGAAACAGTGGGGGAAGTTGAGAGTGTGATGTGTGGAGAAACTAGCATTGACATATACACATAGTTGTGTAAAATAGATAGCTAATGGGAAGTCACTATATAACATAAGAAGCCCAACCTAGTGTTCTGTAATGACCTAGAGGGGTGAGATTGGCAGATGGGAATGAAGGCTCAATCAGCCATAATTATGACTGATTCACATTGGTATATGGCAGAAACCAGGACTATATTGAAAAACAAACTTCCTCTGATTAAAAAAATAAATCTTAAAAGAAATAGAGAGGAGACATACAGATGACTACTGAACACATGAAAAGACACTCAAAACTGCTCATTATTGTTGTTGTTCAGTACTTCAGTAATATTCAAATCTTTGTGACCCCAAGGACTGCAGCACACCAAGCATCACTGTCCTTCACCATCTCCCAGAGAATGCTTAAACTCGTGTTCACTGAGTTGGTGATGCTATCCAACCATCTCATCCTCTGTCGCCCCTTCTTTTCCTGTCTTCAATCTTTCCCATAATCAGGGTCTTTTGCAATGAGTCAGTTCTTCACATCAGGTGGCCAAAATATTGGAGCTTCAGCTTCAGCATCAGTCCTTCCAATAAATGTTCAGGATTGATTTCCTTTAGAATTGATTGATTTGAGCAGTGGCCACAGGACAGAAAAAGGTCAGTTTTTATTCCAATCCCAAAGAAAGGCAATGCCAAAGAATGCTCAAACTACCACACAATTGCACTCATCTCACATGTTAATAAAGTAATGCTCAAAATTCTCCAAGCCAGGCTTCAGCAATACATGAACCGTGAACTTCCTGGTGTTCAAGATGGTTTGAGAAAAGGCAGAGGAACCAGAGATCAAATTGCCAACATCTGCTGGATCATGGAAAAAGCAAGAGAGTTTCAAAAAAACATCTATTTCTGCTTTACTGACTATGCCAAAGCCTTTGATTGTGTGGATCACAATAAACTGTGGAAAATTCTGAGAGAGATGGGAATACCAGACCACCTGACCTGCCTCTTAAGAAATCTGTATGCAGGTCAGGAAGCAACAGTTAGAACTTGACATGAAACAACAGACTGGTTCCAAATAGGAAAAGGAGTA
>SJYA01007103.1:0-19102 GCA_006410615.1 Neotragus moschatus
GAGGTCACCAGCCCAGGGTCTCACACATAGTAAAAGGGAAACAGGCCATTCAGGGTTCAACTCACATACTTTGTCCTGTTGTTTTACGTGTGCTGCACCTTTTTAACCGCGGGACCTGGCATTTGTCGTCACTGCTCAGGCCGGACACATAGCCCTTCTTTTCAGGCCAGGAACCAAGGCCAAGGGAAGGAGCACAGAGCGTCGCCAGCATTTGCCGGCTCCTGTCTGCTCCCTCGCTCTCACCTTTCAGTGCTGAGAGGTCACATGCCTTTTCCTCCAACTGACTCCAGTCATGTCTAAGGTGGGGAGTTTGGGCAAGTTTTAAATGCTCTCACTTTACGGTTTTAATACCATTTAGCAACAAAAATTTCAAAGACAAAAGAATCGAGAAACCACAGACACCCCAAGATTGTCAAAAACCTAGTTTCTAGACTCAGCAGTAACACACCTGACCTTCCTAGCAGCCTTGACAGTGTCCTAATGGGGCAGCTGTGCTCGTGGAGTGCTTCGTGGGTTTTTATAAATCATCTTACTGCCCAGGAGCAGCCACATGCAGAATCTGTTTTTACTTAGGATTCTCTTTGAGAATTTCTGTAATACATCATGACAGTAACAGGTAAGGACATTAGCCATGGAGGACCACTTCCCCTGCAGAGTGCTGACCAGAACAGCCAGAACTGGTGGGCTTAAGGGCACTGAAAATCCTTCCAAGAGGCAAGAGTGTGCGCCAGGCTCCCGGCACTGGTCCAGGGACACACGGCACCTGGATCAACTCACGCCACAAACACCTGGATGGAGCCACACGCCCTGAAGCTGCCATATGCAAACGCGGCACTGCGGGGTGGGGGAGGCGCCTGTGAGAGTCTCACTCTCACACTCAGGAGTCACATTTCTCCTAAACCATTATGCTTTCAACTAAAAGCAATATTTGTGCAAAACTAGCAACACTTCGTCACCACTTTGAGCTGCAAAGACCTTTGCCCCTCATTATTGAAATGTATTTTGTTCCCAGCTAATGAGAAAGAACCACGTCTTACAATAAAGCCCTGTTTCTTCTTTTGAACATAACTCTAAGGAAAGAAATAAGCAAGGTTGCCTGGTATTATCCGTGCCAAGGAAAACGGCTACAGAAAAATACCATAAATCTAATTGTTTTGCTTGGGTTTTTATCTAAATATTAGACAATGATATTAGCTTCTTTTCTCCTTTTATCTCCTAATGCTTCTTTCAAATAGCCAATATGAAAAAAAGAAAGAAAGAAAGAAAAACACCCTCAGATTTGAGCTTTTGTGGGTAAATGATCTCTTTACTTGGGCAAAACAGCATCAATAAACCATAAGAAGGAAGCCTCCAATTTACTTGCCCATTTGTTCTCTACTGGGAAGCTGAGTTCAGGCCTTTCAATTACCGTGAATGCAGGACACCAAACCGAGGGGCCCGCTTCTGCTCCACTGCGGCGTCATCTACATCCCGGAGGCGTCCGGGTTTCTACTTCCTGCCCGTGACTCCTCAGATGTCCAGACTTTAAAACTGTCACAGAAGTGAACTGAGAGGCCGGACAGCAGCCTTTCTCTTTCTTCAGCACCTGTAATGTTCGGGCCTGTTGGAATCGTCCCTCTGGAATGCTCCAGGACTCACACCTTTATTAATAGGCCTTTCTCCACAACTGCTTCTGTTTACACTACAGCTGTGAGCACATCATCATGCACAGAAGATGCCAATCAGTCGGAAGAGTTCTCACTCAGAGATCCAGACACACTCACTAAAAGGTAAACTGTGAATGCGGCTAAAAACGGAGGAGACATCCATCACAGGGACTATTTGTAGAGGCAGAGAGAAAGCAGACGAAAGAAAGCCGAAAAGGAAAGACGAGTACAAACACTGACAGACAAGGGTGTTGCCCATCTCCTGTGAACCACCTCACATTTCACAGCAGGCTCTCAGCCTCTGTACCTGAGGGGTCCCAGAGTGCAATGCTCAGCTCACAAGGATCCTGGGGGAAGGTCACAAGGCCACTTAGGAAGATGTAGGCAGGAAATACAAACAGGATCAAGGCAAGCCTGACAGTGCACTGATGAGGGCATCCTGACAGCTTTTTAACGGGCGGTGACATGAGAACACGCTCTCTGAAGAGGACAGCGTGGTGGCAGTCTCGCTCACCTGCATTCCGACTAGAGGAAGCAGCCCGAGTCAGAAGGGCCATCCGCAACTAGGCTTGGACCACCCTAGAATCACTATCCATTCACACAGCACACGAGATCCCACAAACACAAAGTGTGTGCCAGCCCTTTCTCCATTCCAAAAAGAGAATGGCCAAAAGAGAAGCGGCAGGGGAGCAACACACATCCCGGAACCAGCTCTGTGTTTCCACCAGGAATGCCCAATGCGAGCTTGTGATTGCATACCTAAGGCCTGGGTCAGAAGTCTAAAACAGATGGCTAGACTTACGCCGAAGGTCCGTCAAACACTGAAATTCTATGTTGTTGTATTTCTCTATGAAACTGCAGTCTGAACTTGCACTGGTGAAATTTAAACATGTTTATCAAACACAAACATTGTACCAGTCACCAAAAGTCTCCACTTCAGGCAGCAAAAGAGGGGAAAGGGCTCTCTGTGGCATCTGAGGCCGGGTGTTAGGTAAACCTTACTGCTGTTTAGTCGCTCGGCTGTGTCCGACTTTTTGCAACCCCTTGGACTGTAGCATGCCAGGCTTCCCTGTCCTTCACCATCTCCCAAAATTTGCTCAAACTCATGTCCATTGAACCAGTGATGCCATCCAACCATCTCATCCTCTGTTGCCCCCTTCTCCTACTATCAATCTTTCCCAGCATCAGGGTCTTTCCCAATGAGTCAGCTCTTTGCTCTAAATAAAACCTAGTGTGCCATGCTGGAGGCCCAGCAAGCAGCACATGCCTGCTGACAAGCACTAGCTTGTTCTTCTCCCCGAACATTCATAGGTGAGGTCTGTGAGAAGAAATGAATATTTCCATATAATAGGTATGTCCCTGGCTATTTCTGTTTCCCTCTTCCTCCCTTAAAAGAAAACGGGGGGTTTTTTCCACCTGAGAAATGAGTAACATGAAAATCACCGGACACGTCCATATCTTGATTCTAGCACTGACTTCTGAGCATCAATCCTTTGCCGAGTTATCACTGAAAAGACTTCAGTCAAGAAACTAGTACACGTAATTTTTTAAAAACGATCCATCTGATCAATTTAAAATTCCAATTAGATCCTTATAAACTTCTTATATGGGTAGAAAAAATGATCCCTATGTGCTCACAGTCAGCTGAGGTGTAGTTGGACGTTCAACTCTTCCCTTATCTCGTACCATGAAATGCTCACTTCTGCTTTAAGCATCATGTCAGTGACCATCAAAAGCAGCCCCCATCAGCTTCCTCTGCTCCATCAACCAGTCACCGGCTGGGAGGCAACTGGCTCCAAATCAGGGGTCTGACGAGCCTCACCCCCACCCCTTATCCGGGAAAGGAAGCCGGAAGGTAGGGAAGGAGAGGAAGCACAGGAGTGACTCAGGAGGAGGACGCACAGGGAGTGGGCTCACGACCACTGACTCTAAAAGAGCAAAACCGTGACGTCGGAAAAGCTGAGAATAACAGGAGTGGAAGGAAAGAAACAGCAAGCTGCTCAGGTCAAAAGCCTGTGAGAGCAGGAGTCAGGAAAGAGAAGAAAACATTCCGGAAGACGCATTTTTTTATTGATCATTTTTAACAACTAACTGCCTTTTCCCTTCAGGAATAGGAGAAACAAAGTCAGGTGGCTTAAGGGGCAATAAGTCTAAGGAGGCAAGTGCTTTCCTCTGTACTCTGGCAGAAAGGTTGAAACTCCAGAGGCAGTGTGGCCACCGCATAGGGGGACGAGCTTTGTAGTCAGACGGCCCCGAGTTCAAACCTCAGCTTCAGCACAAGAGATCCTGGGCATCTCTGGTGCTTCCTCTCCCCTCTGAGCCTCTCTCTTCCTCAGTCCAATAATAACGGCGCGGGCATTCTTCTTCTCTCACAAGGACAAAGCTGTTCTCTTGCTGACTGAGCACACTCCCTAAAGCAGACTTTAACAGCGACTTTTCCTTACAGCACAACAACCCCATGGAGGGAGGTATAGCAGCCTCCTCTTGCAGATGAAGGCACGGAAGCTTCAGCGGTAGGAGTGGAGCGAGATGAGGCGTGTAAGAGACTCCAGCGGAGGGCCCAGCGCCCAGGACAGACAGAGTGGGTCTTGTGACTGTCAGAAGTGACTATGCCCCCAAACTCACCTCTTCCAACAATACTCGGAATGAGAATGTTCACAACTGAGTAAAAGTATTGCCTTTTAATGAGGGCTCCCCTCATAGCTCAGCTGGTAGAGAATCTGCCTGCGGCGACCCCAGTTCCATTCCTGGGTTGGAAAGCTCCGCGGGAGAAGGGATAGGCTACCCACTCCAGTATTCTTGGGCTTCCCGGGGGTCAGCTGGTAAAGAACCTGCCCGCAATGCAGGAGACCTGGGTTCAATCTCTGGGTTGGGAAGATCCCCTGGAGAAAGGAAAGGCTACCCACTCCAGTATTCTGGCCTGGAGAATTCCATGGACTGTATAGTCCATGGGGTTGCGAAGAGTTGGACACAACTGAGCAACGTTCACTTCACTTCTTTTAATCAAACACCGTCACTCTATACACGTCAGATAATAAATTGTCAAGTGTAATGGAAAAAGGAAAAAATGCCCCCCCTCCAGGCTGTTCTGAAGCAGCATGTATACTGAGGAGGCGTCCCAGCCTGGCTCTTCTTGTACAAACAAGGAAAGGAATCCATCACACTGCAATGCCTCATGGTCGACTCTGCGTAAAACTCTCCACAGAACCCAGGACAGCTGTACGGGGCCTGGCGAAACACGGGAAGCACTCCACACAGAGGCAATGAGAGGATCCATGCGGAAGCTCCTTCCAGGAGACTATGGAGACTGGTTTTAAAGCTATGAACAATCAAAATGCCCAGACACTTGGCTCAACCTTCATGCACTAAACGAGAAAGCTATAGAGTACTTCTCAGGCAGCTGACAAAGAACTCAGCACAGAAGATCAAAGTCTCTCTCCAGGCTCCCTGAGCATAGCTGTCCCTAGGTACCTGCAGGTGACTGGATCTAGGACCTGAGGTGGGTGCCAAACCGCACAGACGCTTAAGTCTCTTACATAAATGGTGCAGCATTTGCATATAACCTACACACATCCTCCTGGATACTTTAAACCATCTCTAGGTTACTTGCATAATAACACCTAATACAATGTATATGTTATGTAAATAGTTATAAGAACAAGGCAGATGCTATGTGAATAACTGCCAGTGACAGCAAATTCAAGTTTTACTTTTTGGAGCTTTCTGGAATTATCTTTCCCAAATATTTTCTCTCTGCAGTTGGTTGAATCTGAGGAGGCAGAACCCATGGATACAGAGGGTGGACTGAACTGTACTTGTTTCCTTCTTTATTGGATGACTGAAGTTTTTCTGTTGGTTTAAGTTCTGACTGAGGAAATATGAGAAAAGGTAAAAGGTGGAGTCAATGCAGGATTTTCTTATGACAAATACAGCGCAAAGATATTTTCTTTTGGAGGGAAAAAGAAAGGCAAAAGTCACACATATGATAGGTATGTTTTTGGTTTAAAATGAACGCCAGGTCAGTTTATTTCTACTGATCAACAGGACTGAGGCACAGTTTCTTAATCCATTAAGAGTATAGGTACATAGTCAACTACCTGAATATAAACCATCAACCCTCCGCTTAACCAACTGTGACCTTAGGTGGGTTATTCAACTTCCCAGAGTCTCCGTTCTCTTCCATCACAGATAACACTGCTACTAGATACCACAAGATTACCCTAGAAGCAATCTGGAGCTTCAGGAAGCAAAATCACAGTCAGGTGCTTGGAGTCAGTGAAAATTAAGCATGTGAGAGCACTGAGCAAAGTGGCTGGCCCAAAATTCAGACTCAAGGAATGTCTGCTACGATGGTCACTCGGCTGAGGCTGCTGAGCCATTAACAGACTGAGTGTGAGGGGTGACGGAGCCAGGCCCTGCCTCTGAGGAAAAGCCTCAGAGATGAGCCAATGAAAACAGGCCTGTTTCTGGGTGGATCTGGGCTGGGGAGAGTACAGGGATGGCAGGACCACAAGAGGGCTGAGCCTCTGATGCAAAACGGGTCACTCTGATGGATAGTTAGTTATTTAATTCTGTGATGCTTTGCAGCCCTATTGAAACTCCGAACTGTGCTATGAAGAACAAGTCCAATAACCAAAATGGGGATCGGCAGCAGGCAGCCAGGAACGCCCGAGAAGAAACACTAACAACACATCTACCACCAGCTACATCCAACCAGACGTTCGGAAGCAGCTTCCACTGGGGCCAGAGACGGGAAAATAACAGGCAACTGGCGCCACACCTAGTGTCTCCTTTCGTTACAGGATACACAGATAAATACGGCGCCTTTTCCCTCAAGCACTTGGCAGGTAGAAGTGGAGAAGAGCTGAAGCTTGTGCAAGCCAGTCCAGAAGGCTTTCTGAAGCACCTTTCACAGGGCTGATCACTATACCCTAGAGCACGGTTTTTTGTGTATCTGTCTTTGCCAGACTGTCTCACATGGTTTAACAGAGGGGCCTGCACGGATGTTCAATGAATCCTTGCTGAGAATGGGATGACTTGATGGATGCCGAGTATAGTGCTAGACATGGATGGATGTAAAACGAAATGTTCTCTGCTTTTAGAGGGTCAAGACTTGCCTAGGATACAAGATCCATGAGAGCAGCTAAGAGCTCCACAGAGCTCCCTCGTCTTCACTGCCGGGTCCCCAGTGTCTGGAACAGTGCTCAGCATCACAATAATAACAACATGAGCCAAAGTACACACTGGACTTCCCGGGTGGCGCTAGTGGTAAAGAACCTGCCTGCCAGTGCAGGAGATGCAAGAGAAGTGGTTTTGAACCCTGGGTGAGGAAGATCCCCTGGAGGAGGAGGAAATGGCAACCCCTACCAGTATCCTTTCCTGAAAAATCCCACGGACAGAGGAGCCTGGTGGGCTACAGTCCACGGGGGCCACAAAGAGTCAGACATGACTGAACGACTGAGCACACTGTATACATAGGGCTTGTTGTAACTAGGTTTTATTCTAATTCACTTAACTCAATTAAACCTATACAACCACGTTACGAGGCAGGTACTATTAGCTCTATTTTACAGATGAGGAAAATGGAGCCACAGATGGAAGTGGCCTGCTCAAGGTCATAGAGCCGTTAAGGCCTGGAATCTGGACAGCTTGGCCCCAGAGTCCCTGCTCTGCAACCACAACACTCGATGGCTTCTCCAGAACTTAGCATGTTCTCCAGAAGGATTTTCATTTTTATTTCCTTTTTGCTTTGCTTTTTCTAAGCAAACCCTTGTATCAAAGTGTTTTCTAAAGTAAATGAATAGATGACCACATAAGCGGCTGGGGACAGCTCCAGGAGACCTGAACTAAATGCGAGTGTGGAGGGAATCTGGACTCTGAACCACCGTCATGCAGAAGGCCCTGCAGAGGGGGAGCACGGTGAGGCTCCATGGCCTCCCCTCCTCCCCTGCTCAGCCTTTCCCACTCAGTTAATACAGGAAGCAGAGAGAGCCAGTGAACCCACAGACAGGCCCTCTGCAGACAGGACCGCGTCTCACCCAGGCCACTGCCCGCTGCAAATGTGCACACACCCCCTTCACCCCGTGAGTGCCTTCTCACACCAGAGAAATGAAGGGAGGACAAGGAGCTGGCATCACAGAGCCACAATATTTTTTTTTTTTTGCAATATAAAAATGTATAAAAAGTTCTGAAAGTCAAAAGCTTTCTCATCAATATAGGCGCCAAAATTTCTGTGGCAGCAAAAACTGACAAGAACTGATTGAGTCTGTTTACATCTTAATTTATCTCACTTAGTGTGAACAGTCAAATGTCTCGCTAGACAACATTTGGTTACAGGGTACTGCCCCAGACCCTGCTGGAGAACTTCATGGTATATGGACCACACTACCTTTCAATAACCCAGAACATTCCAAATCCAGAACACGGATGCGGAAGCTTTGGAGGAGGAGCTGTGGACCTGGGGCACGCAGTGGCGAGCGGAGCTGGGCAGCACTTCCGACTTCCCATCACTCTAAGTCTCAACCTGAACTTTGCCTTCTTGGAGGTCATCTCATCACACCACAGGGTCTCACCTTAATCACAGCCATAAAACCAAGGAGGTATTTGACACACACTGCTTCTTTCTGGGTTTAGCGTATCTGTCCCCTGCTCTATCCCTCGCCCGCCAACAACACACACTAACTGGATATGAAAGCGCCCCTGAAACCTAGACCCCGGATCTCCGCATCACTGCTGTGGCCCCATCACCCAGAACAGCGCCTGGCACACAGCTGCAGCTCAGTAAGCACTTGACGAATGAAAGGAGAAATAAGAAGACACTCCGAAGAGGCACGGAGGCATTGCAGGAACTGTGCCCAGCCAGACCCACACACCCGGCCCACACAAATTAAAAATCCATACCCTCCCAAGCAGTATGGATTTTTTACACCCTCTGTGGACTTTATTTGGTAGACGATTGGGGGAAGGGTGCCCCTGAGGACATCAGGCCTGGAAATGGTACAAAGGGCGCTAGAGCCCTCCAGTTATTTTTCAAAACAGCCCGCACCCATCTGCACCAGAACCGCCTACAGTGCGTGCGTGCTGAAGTTGCTCCAGTCACGCCCGACTCTGTGACCCCATGGACTGTAGCCCACCAGGCTCCTCTGTTCATGGAATTCTCCATGCAAGAATATTAGAGGGGAATCTTTCCAACCCAGGGATCAAACCCACATCTCTTATGTCTCCTGCATGGGTAGGTGGGTTCTTTGCCACTCGCGCCACGTGGGAAGCTCGAATCACCTACAGAATGCCCCCCCAAAACACAGGTTCCACAGCCCCATCTTAAATCTGCTGGATTCGAATTTCTACCAGGGAGCCCAGGAATGAACACTGTAAGAAGCCACCCAGGCNGGGTAGGTGGGTTCTTTGCCACTCGCGCCACGTGGGAAGCTCGAATCACCTACAGAATGCCCCCCCAAAACACAGGTTCCACAGCCCCATCTTAAATCTGCTGGATTCGAATTTCTACCAGGGAGCCCAGGAATGAACACTGTAAGAAGCCACCCAGGCAGCTCAGACACACTGGGATTTGAATCCACCTATAGGACAATCTAAAGTTTGTATCTTTAGAGTAGCTAATTGTGACTGGTCTGAGGTTTCCTTGTGTAGCATATTCATGGTGAGTTCCAAGTAGAGACTGACTTCTTCAATCAGTGAGTTGACAAATATTTTTTAGATTGTCCTATGAAGTGGCTCAGTCGTGTCCGATCCTTTGCGACCCCACAGACTGCAGCCTACCAGGCTCCTCCGTCTATGGGGTTTTCTAGTATTCTTGCCTACCAGGCTCCTCTGTCTATGGGATTCTCCAGTACTCTGGCCTGGAAAATCCCATAGAGGGAGGAGCTTGGTAGGATACAGGCCATGGGGTCAGAAAGAGTCGGACACTACTGAGCCACTTCACTCCATAGGACAATCTAAAAACTAATTGTCAATTCACTGATTGAAGTCAATCTCTACTTAGAACTCACCATGAATATGCTACACAAGGAAACCTCGGACCAGTCACAATTAGCTACTCTAAAGATACAACTCTTGTTGGCCCACTGCACAGATTCGGGGTTTGAAACATGAATGCAAAATGTTTCCACTGTCGAGAAGATTCCAACACCTACTTTAAAAAATCTGTTTCCAGCATGTATTGTTGAAGAGTGCCCTAGCAGGACACACAGCACAGACTGAAAGAGCTTCCAGGATTCTGAGATTCCACCCCAAGCTCTAAACCGCCCTTGGTTCAGCAGACACAAAACCTGCATTGCAAGTCTTCAAACAGTTAAATTTTCAATCTTTATAAAAAAGAAAATCCATCAGCTGTGATTGATAAGTGTACTTTTCAAAACTACGGGTAAAAAAGTGAAGATTGGCAACATTTTTTGCCATATAATTTGCTTTCTTTGCCTTTTTCCACAGCACTGCACATAAATCAAAGAAATGCTAAAGAGGCCCATATATCACCAACTGGCATTTCAAAACTATTTACCAAGTCTTTAACAGGCACAGGTCAGAGTAGGGAAAACCATGACCAAGGAGGCTGAAATTAAAGGGAGAAAGTTAACTCAACCACTGACAGAGAGTTAATTAAGTTTACAAGTAACTTTCCAATGAGCAAATTTTGATATTTAATAAGAACAGCCTCTGTGAGGCAGGGTTACAAAATATGCAGGCAGGGTGAGAAGGAAGACAAGCCAACAGAACTTTCCAAACAAGAGGAATGTATATTTGAACAAGCTGCCTTTCTATGATTAAGCACAGAGATCTGGGAACAAGGCAGGGGAAATGATGTTTTAATAAGGTGTGAGACAGGCCTGTGAGCTGCATTTTGCATTACCCTTGCAAAAAAGGGGGGGCATTCAAAAGCTGTAGATCAAAGTGCAAAGGCCCCCATGTGCCAGCTGCTGCTAAAGGTGGCACAGAGGCCAAGAAGAGTGGGCTTGCATGGGCTCCAGCTCCCAGACAGAGAGCTCAAGGGTCCCTCAAAGGCGGCATGCTAAGACTGGTGGCTCACGCCCTCACTTGCAAGGACAGAAAGAGATGTCAGAGGCTCCACTTGTCTGCCTTCATCAGCTCTGCTTACCATAACAAAATGCCACAGACTGGGAGGCTTAATCAACAGACACTTATTTCTCATACTGCTAGAGGCTGAGGGGCTTCCCAGGTGGCTCAGTGGTAAAGAGTCTGCCTGCCAATGCAAGAGACATGGGTTCAATTCCTGGGTTGGGAAGAGCCCTTGGAGTAGGAAATGACAACACACTCCAGTATTAAAGGAGCCTGGTGGGCTACAGTTCCTGGGGTCTCAAAGAGTCAGACACGACTGAACACACACACACACACACACACACACACACACACACACAGGTGGGCTACAGTTCCTGGGGTCGCAAAGAGTCAGACATGACTGAACACATACACACACACACACACCCCCCCTGGTGGGCTACAGTTCCTGGGGTCGCAAAGAGTCAGACATGACTGAACACATACACACACACACACACCCCCCCTGGTGGGCTACAGTTCCTGGGGTCGCAAAGAGTCAGACATGACTGAACACATACACACACACACACACCCCCCCTGGTGGGCTACAGTTCCTGCGGTCGCAAAGAGTCAGACATGACTGAACACATACACACACACACACACCCCCCCTGGTGGGCTACAGTTCCTGCGGTCGCAAAGAGTCAGACACGACTGAACACACACACACACACACACACACCCCTGGTGGGCTACAGTTCCTGGGGTCACAGAGTCAGACACGACTGCACACACACACACACACCCTGGTGGGTTATAGTTCCCAGGGTCGCAGAGAGTCAGACACAACTGCACGCACGTGCACACACACATGAGGTTGAGAAGTCTCAGATCCAGGCACCAGCAAACTTGGCTCCCAGTGAGGGCGCCCTTTTCAGCCTGCACTTGGCCACCACCTCACCATGGGATCATGTGACCTGTTCTCTGTGTACTCACAGCACTCAGGTCCCTCTGCCTCTTTTAGTAAAGATATCTAATCTCGTTATGGGGGCCCCGACTCTCATGACCTCAAACTCAATCATCTTAAAGGCCCTGCCTCCCAACACAATTGTTCTGAGGTTAACTTTAGGGCTTCAGCGTAAGACATCTAGCGGGGATACAAACATTCAGCCCATAATGTGGTCTGTCTGTTCAAGACAGCACAGGCCTGGTGAGGGTCTGGCCTGGCACTCCACCAGTATTCCAAGAAGGGCCCTGAGCACTGGCTCCAGAGCCACGCTTCCTCCTGGGGACAGCATCCCTCGGCCCCTCGTTAGAGCACTGCTGGCCCTCCCCTGTCCCAGCACAAGGAGAGCGGCTCTGATTTTAATGGAGTCACAGTCTCTTTGAAAAGTTCAGCTTTTAACATGGTAGTCATCCCCCATGTACTCCTGCCCTCAGCTCTACACTCTGGAAAAGCTAACTGCTGAAAGCCAAAATAAGGAGAGAGCTCCGCTGAGAAAGAGGTTTTAAAACCAGCTTGTAGGTAAAAGAGGGGGCAAGGTCAGTCTTTTCTTCTCAAGAACTCGGTGTTTTATCATCTCTTTGCTGCTACATAATGAAATGCTAGCATCAGACAGATCCTCTCAGAAAGCAGATGACGGGCGCAGAGACATGCTACTCTACTTCAGGTCAGCCATGCGCAAGTGTCTGTGCAAATTTCTTAGAAGCACGCAATGGAGAGAGAGACCCCGCATGGAAAATAGAAGTCCACTACATCAAAACGTGCTTTTAAAATACTAAGTTAAGATGCCGGAAGCCCATGTGTAACAAAAAGCAAAATGTTTCCTACAGGAGCCAGGCCTTCCTGTTGCACATGGTAAGCATGAACAGGCACGTTCCCTACACTCCCATCCCAAATCACAGAAACAACAGCAGAGTGTGCACCCACAAGGTAAAGAGAATAGGAGAGGGGACAACAACGGAGAAGATGCCAGCTAAACTTTAGAAGATACAAGGCACGGACCAGAACTACCTCAGCTGAGAGCCGTGTGTTGCAACTTCCTCTGGCTGCCTGGCAGGGGGGAGAACGAGGGAAGCAAGGTTAGGGAGGTTAGGCAGGCAGAAGTCAAGAAAGAGCAAAGGGAACTGGAGGGCGGGATTTGCAAAGACTAAGGAAGCGGAAGCACCCAGGAGGGCAGAAGGCCGGAGGTGGGGTAGGAACATAAACAAGGTGGGTGGTTAAGTCTTCTGTCAACATAGACCCCTATTCCCACCAGACTTCAGAAGAGGCTGCCCCGGGAGGCTCAGGGACAACTGAAAACAGGAACAGCCCTGCCCTTTGGAAAGCGAGACAGCCTCCCTCCCTCTGTCTGCATAGAAAGGAATAGCAATCGTAGTATACTATACGGCTCAGCTGTGAACATTTCATAGCCATGAAACAGTGTAAAACCTGAATATTAATTAAAGCAAACTGATGGGGATAAGGTGGGATATGCGGATTAAATCTTCATCATCCATACTGAAGTCAACAGATGACATCTAAGACAGCAGTCCAGGCAAGTTGTTCAGAAAAATGCAGGCAGGGATCCAAAGAAACAACTGAAGGAGTTTAAAGGAGTTCCCTCCAGGGACTGGCTTGTGGAACAGGCAGACAAAGGACAAATGCTTGTGCTATAAATCTTGTAGGCTTACTTATTCACTTTCTTGTATTCCTTTGATGAAAATAAAAACTATAATAGAAAAAAAAAACAAAAAAAAACAGAGCCTCAGTTAAACAGGTCCTAAAAACGTTAAGGCCCTGCACACTACAAAATGTGCTTCATCACCTGGGCACTATTAGTTTACTATAGTAACACTTAATTTTATTTCAAGTTTTATGGCGACAGTTAAAGGTTTTTATAATAGCAGATGCTGTCCCTCCCACACATCAATTAATTTGCAAATTCACTCAGGTTGCAGAACTAATGAGGTGCAGAAAGCTTCTTTCCACTGCTCAAGGCTGCCGTCAGAAGGTGGCTGTGGTGGGCGAGGCGGTAACTGGGCTGTCAGCAGCAAGCCGGAGCTGACTGGACTCCCGAGGCTGCTCTGCCTTAGTCCACGAGCCCCAAGGACCCGCCCGGCCTCCGATCGAGAGAAGGAACGTCAGGGCAGCCCCCGTGGAAGAGGGAAGAGCAGTGGAAAAATTCTAGAGACGTGCAAGGGGGTGAGAGACAGTCTCCGCCTCATGAAATCGCATCATGGCTTTTCTGCTCCTTTTTATAGGTTCTCATTCCGTGTTTACCAAGAAAGTAAACTTTTTGANCAGCCCCCGTGGAAGAGGGAAGAGCAGTGGAAAAATTCTAGAGACGTGCAAGGGGGTGAGAGACAGTCTCCGCCTCATGAAATCGCATCATGGCTTTTCTGCTCCTTTTTATAGGTTCTCATTCCGTGTTTACCAAGAAAGTAAACTTTTTGAAAAGAAAGGATGTGGCACTCTGAGTTCAACTCTGGACTGTGATTTGGCAAAACCGCCTCTCAAGCCCACACGTTTTATTTTTCTTCTTCTTCTTCTTTCTGAAAGAGCTGAACCGAAGTAACCAATGTTGCTTCAGAACACGGGGTTGAAAATAGTTATACCGCTTCTGGCTCTGCCAAAGAACTGTCTCTTTTCTCACTTTCACTTAAAACCCTTCTTTTTTTTTTTAATGACCCAAATGATAAGATGAACGAGAAGACGCTTCTTCGTTTTCACCTATGCAAATAGCATTTTGTACAGAACAAGGCATCCACTGCAGCTCTTAATACTGGAAGAAGCTAAGACACCCTGTCAGGCAGAGCTAGTCGGCAGGAATGGCGCACACCCCCATCAAAGGTTCCTTTTCCTGGTTCCACTTGCTCCAGGCCTCTTTCCCACCCAGCCTCCCTCCCGGCATCACGTCCCTGCTCTCAGAGCCTTGTGGTCAAGCCCCTCTCCTTATGGGCAGCGCCTGGGACTGCAGCCCACGCTGAACCGTCTTTCTAGTCTGTGATAAACTGTCTGAGTGTGAATAAGCATTTCAGAAGCCTTCCTGCTTTGAGAATTCACCTTTCCAACAAATTAAACAGGTGTCTACAGCAGCCTGACAGGTAGCAAACACACATTTTCTCCTTCACAATGGGTCCCGAGCAGAAGTAAACCATCACTCAAATATTTTTCATTCCCCACCAGCCGAAAGCAGTCTTACGCACAGTGTCTGGCCCTCTGAACATATCACTCTACTAAGAATGCCTGTCAGAGCTCCTAGATTTTGAGGACAATAATTTTCTTTACACGCTTATGAAAGCAAGCTGAAGGTTCTCTGACATTTTCTGACCTGGCATTGTCTGTAAAGGGCACAGGTTAACAACGTTTAAGAAAAGATCACATACAATATATAAATCATGAGGATTCCTGGGATATTGTTTGGTCCAGGACTTCAGATTCAATACCATTATTACCAAGAAAAGAAATCCCTTTTTTCTTTCACTTGCGCACCATACTGGGCTCCAAAGGCACCATTAAAATGCCAACAAAGGCATTTTTGGATCTACAATCATTTGACATTTTTTCCAAGAAAATTCAAATTTGAACAACTTTGGTAAATTTAGAGTCTTGTGAAGTACCACCCGCCTCCCCTTCCACTCCCCTAAAAAGGGCAAGAAAATTCATCATCAAAGGTTACCCCTCCATCGAATGTCATCAGAGTGTGGTATTTCAGCACACACATTTATGCGTATAAATCTCCAACTGTTCTGAGATCTCCACCATCACTGGCATAACCAGATGAATTAATAATGGAACGGCTGCCTCCCTAAACTCCTTTTTATTTTCTCTTCACTTCTGTTGGTGTAACTGAGACCCTTGGTGTTCCACGGAAGCCTCTGGATTCCGTGTGGCCCAAAAGCAAGAGGAAGACACCTTCTTCCCCTTCCCACACCAGCCCCCCAACCCACGCAAGAAGCCAAGGACATTCATAACTTGGTGATTAAAAATACACTACTTTTATTTCAGAAGTTCAATCGTAACACATTCCCTTCTTTAAAAATTTTATAGCATCTACACTTTCAATTTGGGATTTCTCATTCATGCTAGGTGAGCCTCTTATGTTCTATATTAAATGCAAGGCATGTGTGATCAGTACTATTAATAATATAACAGTGCCAATCTCGGCAGCAGCAACACAGCACCAGCACACACCCCGTCTGAACAGACGTGGAATCCTGAGCACCACTGCAAACTGATTAAATGCATGGGAATAAAGTTCGCAGCTGACTGCTCTCCCCTCCCCAGCTGGAGAATCAGGAAGAATTTTTCCTTTCTTTCCCAAAGGCACAACATATCATTAGCTCTCATAAATATAAACAGATCTGAAACAGAAAAACAAAAGATTACCTTTTATTAGATTCAAGGAAGACAGGGAAGGTGAGCTTTAAAGTGTTCATGGGCAAATCGAGACGATAAATTCATCAAAGTGTACCAGATTCAAGGATTTAAGGTCACCAAAGTCACCTATTATGCTTCTGATAGTAAAACAGAGCCCGGTTCTCACTTCGCCGAGAACCAGTTTCCTAACAAACCCTGCCCTTCACTTCACTATCATCCCAGTGCTCTCTCCGAGGATGCAACCGGGGAAACGTTCTGTAGAGACTTCTGTAGAAGAAACCAAGGTATACCTCACTCCTAGGTCCAAAGATGGCTAAGCATGAGCAAGCGGTGGAGAAGAGAATCTCAAAACAATAGCCTGGGGCTCTGCTATCTTGCCATGAAGACACTGACCGGCACCCTCCTTGCTTCCTCAACAGCCCCACGCACAAGTCCACTTAGGGACGGCCCCTCCCCTTGCCTGCAGTGGATTCAAACAGAGCCCCTGGCTGGGTGCTGTCTGTGGCCGCCACCCTCCTCCCATCTGGCCACGAACACAGGTCAGTGAGGAAGAGGCTCAAGGCAGGAGGATGTCACATACAGGGCTGGGTTTGGTTTTTCATTTCATTCTTTTTTAAAGTTCTTTACTGAAATATAGTTGATTCACAACGCCATTATCATAGAGCATCTGACTGCTGTGAGTAAAGAACAGGGACTGTCTGTGCCGAGCCTTCAGCTCCTAAAACTACCAGTGAAGGCGGCCTCGTCCGTTCACAGCATGATAAATTCACCACAGCGCACAAGTGCACACACATACGTGCACACCTATCTCAAACATGCAAGACTCCTAGTCTGGACTTCCACGGTGGCGCAGTGGATAAGAATCCATCTGCCACTGCAGGGCTCTCGGGTTCGATCTCTGGGCCAGGAAGACTCCACATGCCACCGAGCAACTAAGCCCGTGAGCCACAACTCCTGAGGCCTGCGAGCAGGAACCAGGAGCCTCTGAGCCACAACTCCTGAAGCCTGCGCACCTAGAGCCGCGCTCTGCAGCAAGAGAAGCCGCTGCGATGAGAAACCCACGCACCACAACAAGGAGGGGCCCGGCTCGCCGCAACTAGAGAAAGCTGCACAGCAACCAAGACCCAGCAGGGCCAAAACTAAGTCAACTAGATTGAAAAAATAAATGAAAAGCTCACCTCATTAGGTGAGGACTGAGGCCCACCCAGGAGACTCTCCCATAGAAAGACTCCTAGTCTATCACAGACTTAAGAGAGTGAACTTATGTTGTTGGGGATGACGCGGAGTAGGGATAGTTAGGGAGTTTGGGGTGGACATGGACACACTGCTGTATTTAAAATGGATAACCAACAAGCACCTACTGTACATCAGGGAACTCCTCTCAGTGTTGGGAGGCGGCCTGGATGGGTGGGGAGTTTGAGGGAGAACGGATACATGTGTTCACCTGAAACTATCACACATTAATGAGCTAATTCAAAATAAAAAGCTTCAAAAAAAAAAAAAGACGGGAAGTCTATACAACTTATGAAACAATAATACGTGTCCAGTGAATGCCAGACACTTAATCCTCAGGACTCAACAATGGAGGTGCTCTCACAAATCCCACTTCACCTTTAAGGAAAGAAGCTGAGGAAAGTGAAGTCGCTTGTCTAAAGTCACACAGCTGACTTCAGGTCCAAATGAAGCCAATCCTGCAAGCTCAACTGCTAAGCATGCTGCCTCGATAAACAGAATTCACTCGTTCAGTACTGGATGATGCTAACAAACATGTACTGTGAAGGCAGTGCGCTTGCTGCTTTAGTGCAACACTGGGAACAAAGCAGTGAACGAAGCCAACCCCATCCTCGTGGAGAGAACATTCCAGAGGCGCTGTGAGGAAGACAATGGACAAAAGGAGTAAAACCCACAGGGTGATAAACGTGATCGTGAGAGAGGAGAAAAATGACACAGAGAGGCGGACGGGGGCAGCTCGGAGGCTGCAACGCTAAACAGGGTGGGCTAGGAAGGCCACTCTGAGAAGGTGCCATCTGAGTCAGGACCTGAAGGGCACCCCAGCATCTCTGAGGTGGCCTGAGAACTGGGACAGAAAAGGAGATGCACCTGCAGTCTGCCTGGCACCCTGACGGGAAGAACTCCAGGGGGAGCCTTTCTCAGGACAGCTGTACATTACCCCTCACAGCTTGCAGCCCAAGGGCACCCGTGGGCGCTGAGCAGGTCTCTGGCTTCACCATCAGCACCCGAGACTCTGACACTGGCTGGTCCTAAGCCTGGCCCTCCTCCGTCTCCAACTCCACTTGTCAAAACTCAATCCACACACGGAGTGCCCCTTCTGACACTGCTCACCCCTCACTCTGACCACACTTAGGCACACACGGGTAAGGGTGTGGCCATGCGCCTCTGTTTGCCCGCTGGATTAACAAAGAGCAGAAGACTAGATGGAATCTAGCAAGAGGGGGAAAACCAGGCACCTGGTCTCTGTTGGTGGAGAGTGTAAACGGGCACAATCACCCTGAAGGGCGAGAGGACAGGGTCTATGGAAATGGTAAATGCAACTCACTGGACCTCTGGGCACACACTAACACACCAGAGCGCCTGCTGTGATGAAGACTGGAAATAACCCGCACACCCTCTGCGGAGAGCCGGGTGTGGTACCTCCACAAGTGAAGTCACTCAGTCGTGTCTGACTCTGTGGACTGTAGCCTACTAGGCTCCTCCGTCCATGGGATTTTCCAGGCAAGAGTACTGGAGTGGGTTGCCATTTGCTTCTCCAAGGGATCTCCCCAACCCAGGGATCGAACCCGGGTCTCCTGCACCGCAGAGAGATGCTTTACCGTCTGAGCCACCAGGGAAGCCAGTACTTCCAGAGGAGACTCTATATAAGCAGATGTTTAAGAGAAGCTGAGCTACGAGCAGTGAGGATGAAGCACTAGGCTTTCCGAAGACGTCTGACACGGATGGTGGTCACACACGAGATCCCCTCGCTCCTGGAGGAGCAAAGGGTCAGGTCACAGGCTCTGCATTCTTCAGCGCTCTAGCAAAGAATAAAGTAACAATAACGTGCATAATGACAAAGAGCGAATGC
>SJYA01007104.1:0-19327 GCA_006410615.1 Neotragus moschatus
GAAATAGCAACCCATTCCAGTA
Organism: Neotragus moschatus; assembly: GCA_006410615.1. Taxonomy (NCBI): domain Eukaryota; kingdom Metazoa; phylum Chordata; class Mammalia; order Artiodactyla; family Bovidae; genus Neotragus; species Neotragus moschatus. The sequence continues at coordinate 23 of SJYA01007104.1, forward strand.
GTCTCGCCTGGAAATTCCCATGGACAGAGGAGCCTGGCGGGCAGTCCATGGGGCCACAAAGAGTCGGACACAACTGAGCGCGCACACACGCACTCCAGGAACCAGATGATTAGAGATCTTCCTGTTTCTGTTTTGTTTCGCTTCTTTTTGTTTTTAACGCTGACTATATAATTTGCATGCTTACCCGGAAAAAAGCGGTGGGATGTTCACTCTGCCCTGACCTAAATAAGATCTAGGATTTAAAGCAAACTCCCTCCCATACCAAGGATGACTTTCAGGGCAAGCTTAGCTACTTATGTTTTTCTATGCCTTGTAACCAATTTTACCATCCATTGCCTCATTTTAGAAAAAAAGAAAAGGGGAGTGAGAAAACAAAGCTTACTGAGCTGTTGTAAAGACACAAGAGAGGAGAAAAGATTCTCTTGATGCTAAGTGCTGCATACATGCTGGTCTATTTGTCTCGATTCAGAGTGCCTGTTTCTTTAAAACAGGCAGGGGCTGCTTTCCAAGTGCCCAGCAAGCTCTTGCTTTCACAAAGATGCATTGGCAATTACTCAGAGTCTGTTCTCTTCTAGGCATTTACAAATTGATTTGTTCCCCTGTTTTCAGGTGGAGAAAGTAAGCAGCTGAGTAATGATCCACGGGTGAGGACTAGGAGTCCATGGAGGGGCTTTGTATCTGCAGGAAGAGGCATAGAGTGAGGAGGAGGCGACTCAGAGTCTCAGGGGAGCGCAGAGGCTGTGTGTATGGTGTCTACAGACGTCAAACACCAGAAACAGGGTGGGACACAGAGAGCACTTGATTCGGACTAAAACAGACAGGAGGCTAACTTCCAGATCTGTCAGTTACCAGCTGTGTGACCCTGGAGAAGTCATATCACTTCTGAGTCTTACTCTTTCATCTATAAAATGGGAATAATATTATCTACCTTGAGGTAAAAAGGAGTGTTTAAGTGTTTAGCATCTGGAGCCAGGCTGCAATTCATTAGCTGTATGGCCTTTGTAAACCTGTTTTGTAACATAGATTTGTGAAGGCATGATTGACATAAAATAAACTGCATATGTTCAGAGCATGCAATTTTACAAGTTTCAGCACATGTGAACATGTGTGAAACCGTCACCACCACCAAGAGAGTGAACATATCTTCCACCTCTGGACGTTCCCTCCTGCCCTACCCACCCTCCCAGCTGTCCTCATTCCCAGAAAACCACTGACTGATTCTGTCATCATAGGTTGATTTGCGTTTTCTCTGTCTACTTCTCCATAGTTTCTGCTGCTAATCTTTAAGTTCACCAATTGTGGGTCAGGGTTAATTGATTTTTCTCCCTATTTTCCTGCTTTTGCTTGTGTGCGTGCTAAGTCACTTCAGTCGTGTCTGACTCTTTGAAACCCTATCAAGAGACCCGACTCTTGAGACTGTAGCCCACCAGGCTCCACTGTCCACGGGATTCTCCAGGCAAGAATACTGGAGTGGGTTGCCCTGCTCTCCTCCAGAGGATCCTCCTGACCCAGGGATCAAACTCCTGTTCCTTGCGTCTCCTGCATTCGCAGATAGGCTATTTACCGCTACCTCCACCCGGGTAGCCCACCTAGTCACTTTTTATTGGATGCCAGACATTGTAAATTTTGTCATGCTGTGTACTGGGCGTTGTTTTATTAAACCAGCAAATCTGAATCGTGACCATTTTAATTTAGTACACTTGAAATCAGAAATGAAAAAATGCATAACTTTTAAACTTTGTTCACATTTAGCCCATCCACTTAGCATTTTATCTGGCCAGGTCACAGTTACTTATTTCGAAAAAGTATTTTGAGCTGTTTTTCTGAGATGTGGTTCAGTTACTTGGTAGCAGTTTCATCCTTTCATGGCTTTACTCTATATTTTATTAAGCATGACCAGAGAAATAGTTAGTCTGGTGTTAATTTTCTTTACTAATGAGGCAATCCCCTTTCCAGTCTTCCTGCTGGTGCTTCGTGTATTATGAGAGTTTTCCGCTCTGGCTGCTCCCAATGCTGTGTGAACGCTCAGCAATATTTCCTTTAGTTCCTTCAGGTTACTCTTTGCTCAGTCTTGGTGATTTGCACACACACAGGCATGTGTCAGTAAATGGAATACTTGTGAGCGACCCTGTGCTGACAGCCAGAGCTCTCTCTTTGTTCAGCTCTCTGTTCTCTGGTAATCTGCCCTACAAACGCAAGCCATCTTGACTTTCTCAAACTCCCAGGTCTGTATCCTCAACTCAAGGAGCCTACTGGGCTTGACCTGATTCTCCCATCAGCACTGTAGACTAGAAACTTTCTCCAGTAGAAAGCTGGAGCGTGGGTAAGACATTTTATTCATTTCCCATCTCTCAGGGATCACTGTCCTTTGTTGAAAGTGAAAGTATCAGTTGCTCGCTTGTGTCTAACTCTGTGAGCCCATGGACTGTAGCCTGGCAGACTCCTCTGTCCATGGAATTCTCCGGGAAAGAACATTGGAGTGGAAAGCCATTCCCTTCTCCAGGGGATCTTCCTGACCCAGGAACCATCCAGAGTCTCCTGCACTGCAGGTGGATTCTTTACCATCGGAGCTACCAGGGAAGCCCCTTTATTGAAAGTGCTGTTTGGTTTCTCAGTTATTCAAGGAGAAAAGTGCATCTGATACCTGTTTCTCCAGTTTGGCCAGAAGCAGAAGCCAGGAAAAAATTTAAAACTCTCTAACACTCCATTTCCTTACCTAAAAAATGCAAATAAAAAAGTGGCAATGTCACAGAGCTTTGCAACATTTAATTGTTGCAACAATTAAATGCTTTAATACTTGAATCTAACACCTAGTAATTGCTCAATAAGTGGAAGTTATCATTTTTGTTTCAATTGTTATTGCTATCGTACTATTATTGTTATTATTATCTATGGATGCATTTCTGGGATCTGTAAACCTCCTGAATTTTCAATTCCCAACACAGTCCCTGACGCTTCCGAGGTATTAAGTACTTGCACCTTCACTGCTCCATCCCAGACCTCTGCAGTAGACAGCTACTGAGCCTCCTACTTTGGAGCAGGCTAAGAATGACCTTTGAGATCTTTAACAGCCATCATTTCTATGCCTCAGAGATCTAATTGATATTCTCATGGAGCAAATTAGCATTTGCAGCAAACATATTTCACTCCAGATTTATTATGCCCCCTAAGTTAATGTAACAAGGGTATTCAGAAGAGCAAACCAGGGTTTAATTCATATGAGTCTGGAGGTCAGTCTCTGAGTTAGCGAGAAGAATTCAGGGCAGGAAAGAAAAAGCTTCTTCTGATCCTTCCCAGGCTAGTCGTATGGGCAAATAAGATAGAGAACTCAGCTCTTTAAAAAAGGAGATGAGACTCTGTGCTCCTAATGCAGGGGGCCTGGGTTCAATCCCTGATCAGGGAATTATACCCCACATTCTGCAATGAAGACGGAAGACCCCACATGCCATGACTATGACCCAGCACAGCTAAATAAATATTTAAAACAAAGAAGAAAAGAGAGAAACCTATTTGGGATATGCAGTGGAAATGAAGGAAATAGTGGCTCAGCCACTCATGCTCCTTAATTTCCAGCTCCTAACCTTCAGACATCTTCCATCAGTGTTGATGCGGGTGCTGTCAAATGCAATATTTATAACTCTTTATGGACCAGCCATCTGCCTGCATCCTTCAGGAGGCCTGAGGAAAGCCAGTTTTGAGGCAAGACACAAATGTGTCACCTGAACAAGTAAGATGTATTCTGTGACAGCCTCAGACAGCCCTCATTTCAGCCTTCCTGTAAGACTCTTCCCACCTGGTTCAGTCATCTGAATAGGGTCTGTTCCCACCGTCTCATCCTGCCCTAGTGGTACAGAGACTTATGCTTCAAGGGCTTATAATGCCCAACGCAATTTCTTAAGAAGCAGGAGCCCTTGTCCTGCTTTATATTGTTTAAGAAAAGTCATCTTGTCATTAAGAACTAAAATTCTTATGCTCAAATCAGCAGTGACCACTAGTACAATGGTTTTCCATAATGATACCTGCTATTCATTAATAAGAAGTCATTTTCCCTATTTTCATCTCTGAAAGCAAGATAATCACAAACAGAATTTTCACAATTATCTGTAAAAAAGGGTTAAGTTTGGTTCTGAGGGCTGTTTTAGGGTTGATGGGGTACAAAATAATCCATGATGTTCAGGGAGCATGTCTGCACTTAAACTTGGGCCATCACTGGGAACCTGCATTGATTTCTTTACTCAACAGTTAGAAAGAAAAGGTCTAAGATAACCTCATAGTCTCAGATGGCTGTAGTTCAATAGGAATATAAAACAAGGACGAAAATTATTGAAACTCATTGTAGAAAATACTTCATGTTAAAAAGTTGGATGGCATCGTGGTTAAGATTTTGAACTTTAGAGTCAGACTTGTTTTGACCTTGACTAACTGTGTGTCTTTTGGCAAGTCATTTGATTACCTGAGGCATTTTATTCCTCATTAGTTTCCTGTTTTTTAAAATGGAGAGAGAGCAGTTGTGTGACTTAAACAAGATAAGTAATATACTTAGTACATCACTCCAAGTCAGCTATTACTATTCTTTTTTTTTTTTTTAAGTCCAGAGGAAAGGATCTTAGATGGTTCCCCATAATCAGTAGCAGCTACTTGGTGGCTCCCTGGACCTGGGAGAGAGTGGAAGTTGTAGCATTCTACTTCTGCTCCCTGTTGGCCCAAGCTTTCAAAAAACCTCAAATATTTCTGCTCCCTGTTGGCCCAAGGTTTCAAAAAACCTCAAATATTTCTACTCATCATTAGCCCAAGGGTTCAAAAAAACCCTCAAATTATTTTAAAATATTTTAAGAATAATTTTATTTCCTTTATCTTTGGCTGCACTGGGTCTTCGTCGCTACACGTGGGCTTTCATTGGCAGCGAGGGGGCTACTCTTTGCTCCAGTTTTCAGCCTTCTCATTGTGGTGGCTCCTCTTGGTTGTGGAGCGCAGGCTCTAGGCACTCGGGCCTAGTTGCCCTGTGGCATGTGGAATCTTCCCAGGCCAGGGGTCGAACCTGTGTCCCCTGCATTGGCAGGCAGATTCTCACCCACTGAGCCGCCAGGGAAGTCTTTCTCCACTGTTTTTCTTTAGCTTGTGTTCCTTGACACAACTCTATAAACTCCAGGAGTTTGAATTCCCACCCAAGATGCTAAGATTTTTCATTTCTGGACAATGCAGTTTGTCTCAGACGAAATATTCCCCTCTCTGTGGTTGCAGACTTGTTTATAAGTGGCATCATCCTCTCAGGGATTGAAGCCAAAAATCTTGCTGACATCCTTGATATTTCCTTTCCCTCCTTTCCTTTATCTTGTGTCATCTGCCATTCTGCCCGTGCCCTCATTCTGATCTTGTACAGTCAAGTCTTCTCTGCTGTTTCTTGGATTCAGCCACAGCCATGACCCCATGCAGATCACTGTTCACTTTCACCTGATGGGCTGCAGCAACGCCACTCCACATCCCCCACCTGCCCCCCTGCTTCTGCCTTGTCAACTGTCAACTCAGTCTCTCCTCTGCAGAGAGGATGACTGACATCAGCTACAACCAAGTTCTGGCATGTTCTGGTCCAAGAGAGGCAAGCAGAAGTCTATGGAGTGACTTTTCTAGGGAAGCCGTGATTTTCTTGATTGAAAAGGGATGGCTTCAAGTGGCATACATCACCTTTTTCTCTTCCCTGTTTTTGTCTGACACACAGATTGATGACTGGAGAAGGAGGAATCATCTTGATACCAGAGGGATGAATGTTATAAATCAATTTGGTGAAGCAGAGAGCTGCAAAAAGCCTGTTTTTCTTGATGACTTCCTGGAGCAGGAGTGGTAACCTAGGACTGTCAAACTCCAGACTTCTATTCCTACACAAGGAAGATAAATCTCTATTAGGTTAAGTAATTGAATCTTGATTTCTGTTACTGAAGTTAGAGTCAGTCTTAACTGATAGACTCTCCCATCAACTACAGAAGCAGTTTGTAAACTTCAGTAAGCGTCCAAACCAGTGGGGTGCTTGACACAAATTCACAGTGGGGACTTGGCCCCGATGGACTCTCTCCTAAGTAGATCTGCAGTGGGGCCCTGGGACCAGTATTATATAAAAGAATCCCAGAAGCTCCCAGGAGTTCCTATTATAGATATTCCGTGTAGGAGAATTGGAGAAATACCAAATTCTAAAAATTACAATTAGTTAAGGAAACATGCAAATTCTGAATTTATGAGGGATTTTGTGAGTTGGCCTCTGCCGCTTCTCCAGTGTCATCTCTGGCCACTCTCAGTACCTGTTGCTTACCATTCGGTGACTTGACTTCTGCTGTTTCCACTTCTGCAAAGCTCTTCCCACCTTTTTGGGCCTGGATCTTCCCCAGCATCCAAGATGCAGCTCAGTCACGCTATCACCCTGGAAACCCCTCCATGAACCCTCAGGCTGTGCTTGTTGTCAGTCATTGAGGAGCCCTTGAAAAGTTCTGGATGGAGATAAAGTTCTGGAAGATGCGGGCAGGGAAGGAGGAACAAAATGTACGTATGGGCAGATCTGCCTGCCCACCTGTTCCACTTCTTTGGTTTGAACAGAGGTGGGAGGATGGGGAAGAGGATTTGGGAGAAATTTAAAATTTTTTGGTTTTAGTTTCAGTTCTTTTTTTATGGGCTTCCCTGGTGGCTCAGATGGGAAAGAATCTGCCTGCAGTGCAGGAGACCTGGGTTCAGTCCCTGGGTTGGGAAGATCTCCTGGAGAAGGGGATGGCTACCCACTCCAGTACTCTTGCCTGGAGAATTCCATGGACAGAGGAGCCTGGCAGGCTACAGTCCATAGAGTCGCAAAGAGTTGGATATGATTGAACAACTAACCCTTTTGCTTTCCTCCTTTTATAGCAATTTCTAGAGTTTGGGATCTGAGGCCAGAGCTGAATAGTCCACCGCAGAACTTCACTAATTTTAGTGGGCTATTTTCCCTTTTCACTTTTCACTTACATTTCAAGAGTTAGCACCAACACCAGGTGTAATAGAAACAATCAAATAGGCCTCATGGAAACCAGGAACATCTAATTAAATCTCTACATTTTCATGTCTAGCTCTCAAGAGATGAAAATAACACTGTCTGGTGGATATTTATGGAGTTCATTCAGTCATTCAACCAAGCATTCATTCATTTATTCACTTCCTTGCTCTGCACTGGCAAGATTCTCTTGGTTACAAGTTAAAGAAACACAACTCAAGCTGTCTTCAGCCAGAGAAAAGAAATTCATTGGCTCATGTGCCTGGAAAGTCCAAGAGTTCAACCGGCTTCCCACAATGGGGACTTAAATTATGTCTCCAAGTGTCTATCTTCTTCCTCCTCTTTCTCTCCTTTCCTTTTCACCTTCTCCCACCTCTCATCTTCCCCTCCTTTAGCCAGGTCTTCTCCTTACAGCAAGTAAAAGAGGCTCCAGGAGCCCTAAGTAAACATCTTAGCAGCTTAGCAATCCGGGGAAGAGACTGTCTATTGCTCACCCCAGCTGAAAAATCCCAAGGAAAACTCCGATGTGGCTCCTGTTACATGTGCTTGCCTAAAACCAAGTTATGTAGCTGTAAGTTCGGAATAGTCTGATTAGTCTGGCCTGGGACACAGGGCCATGTTGGAGAGTATGAGTGGTCAAGTTCAGCCCCATCTAATCTCAAGGAATGTGTACAGTATATTGAAGAGACATAGCAAACAGATCCTACCGTTTAACCCTTCCATGCATCCATCCACCCATTCACCCTTCCATCCAGCTATCCATCATCTACCCACTTTTCTATCTAACAAGCATTTAGTTCAAGCTTTTTCTATGCTTGGCACTGCACAGGCACTCACGTAGAGATCACCTATCATACAGTTAAAAGGCAGGATCAGGGCTTGGTCAAAACTAGGTACTGAATATGTGTTTGAGTGAATTAATAGATAAGCCTCAGTCTTAAGTCAGGGTCAACAGAACAATGAGGATGTCCCTGACAAAAAGTGAGAGTGTGGATAGGAAAAGGGGTTCTAGAGTGAAGGGGCTGTGCTGGGCAGATGTCTTGAGTGTCTCATGTTGCCCCAGAGCTGTGGGTGCCACCACTGATCCCCTGGCAGCAAGATAGCCAGGTAAAGATGGGAATTGTCTGCCGCTTTGCACTGCCAGTCTCACGGGCTGGGGACTCAGGCAATTACTCTGAGCCATGAGATGAATAAATACGTAGGAATGAGACTCTTCAGGGAGATGTGATGGGATTTAAACAGTGATACAATATGCTGGGCTGCTTTGGGGGTGCCTAGTAACGAGCAGGATGGAGAAATTGGGAGAACAAGAGGCCAGCATCCAGGACACGAATCAGCCAGTGACCACATTCCTTGTTCCCTTCCTGTCCCTCAGGGGAATCTCCCAGGGAAAGGAAGGACACCCTAACCTGCTCTCTTTGGGGCTATTATGTCCACAGCATTTGGATCATGTCACTGGGCCCTCTGTGCTTCCACCAGTGATGGGAAATTCCCTGGTCTTTGCTGTAAAAATGTCCATCCCTCACCCCTATGCTTGCCACTCAGCTTTAAGTAGACACTAGCTCCATGCAGTCCACACTGTCAGGTAGGAGCTCAGAGGTGCTTAAAGGACAGGATTTTTATGAGCATTCTCAACTTATGATGCTGTCATTCATTTGCTCAAGTGTTAGTTCACTCATAGATGATCTCCTTCATTCATTCATTCAGCAAACATAGGCAAGCCATACGGTTAATTACCTGCCCAGATCCCTTCTTACTGATTCTGTGCCCATTCCCTCTCCTTAGCTGTGTGTTCTCTTCCAGCAGCAAACATCTGTGGCTCTTTTGGGCAGTTTACATCCTGGAAACCCCCAGGGTGACTCTACCAATGACTGTGGAGTGCAGGATTCAGAAAGTCCCAGACTGCTGGCCTCTAATCAGGAAAAGTGAAGACGGCTCAATCGTGACTATATGGATAGTCGTGTCCACTATACAGTCCATGGAATTCTCCAGGTCAGAATACTGGAGTGGGTAGCCCTCCCCTTCTCCAGGGGATCTTCCCAACCCAGGGATCAAATCCAGATCTCCCACAGTGCAAGTGGATTCTTTACCAGCTGAGCCACAAGGGAAACCTCTAATCAGGAAAACTGAGGTACAATTCATACTCTAGGGTCCCCCAAAGGATCAGGCTGAAGCTGCCCTCTGAGAGATTTTGTCTGAAATTGCATTTGGGCCCAGAGGACTGAGACTAGGGTGAAGCAAGTAAGGCAATGGGGTGCAAAATTTATGAGGACATTTATTCCCAGGTTCATGCACAAACCCCCGTGTGTTTTGCACCCTGGGGGCCTCACTCAGCTCCCCCAGCCCTGCAGCCTGCTTGCTGGCCTTCCTCCTCTTTCCTATCTCCTTCCCCTACTCTTTTACGGGGTTCTCCTGGCAGTTCTTCCAGAACTACCCACGTGCCCACAAATCTTCATCTTAAGGTCTGTTTATGGGTGATCTGATCGACATCAACTGAGTAAGTGCCTTGTGTTGGAAACTGTCTTGTGAACACAGAAAAGATTAAGACATATNTACCAATGACTGTGGAGTGCAGGATTCAGAAAGTCCCAGACTGCTGGCTTCTAATCAGGAAAAGTGAAGACGGCTCAATCGTGACTATATGGATAGTCGTGTCCACTATACAGTCCATGGAATTCTCCAGGTCAGAATACTGGAGTGGGTAGCCCTCCCCTTCTCCAGGGGATCTTCCCAACCCAGGGATCAAATCCAGATCTCCCACAGTGCAAGTGGATTCTTTACCAGCTGAGCCACAAGGGAAACCTCTAATCAGGAAAACTGAGGTACAATTCATACTCTAGGGTCCCCCAAAGGATCAGGCTGAAGCTGCCCTCTGAGAGATTTTGTCTGAAATTGCATTTGGGCCCAGAGGACTGAGACTAGGGTGAAGCAAGTAAGGCAATGGGGTGCAAAATTTATGAGGACATTTATTCCCAGGTTCATGCACAAACCCCCGTGTGTTTTGCACCCTGGGGGCCTCACTCAGCTCCCCCAGCCCTGCAGCCTGCTTGCTGGCCTTCCTCCTCTTTCCTATCTCCTTCCCCTACTCTTTTACGGGGTTCTCCTGGCAGTTCTTCCAGAACTACCCACGTGCCCACAAATCTTCATCTTAAGGTCTGTTTATGGGTGATCTGATCGACATCAACTGAGTAAGTGCCTTGTGTTGGAAACTGTCTTGTGAACACAGAAAAGATTAAGACATATCCTCTAACTTTTGAGAGCTTACAGTCTGGTGGGACTACATAGTTCTGCGCCCTCTGTCTGCAAATAACCATGCTCCCTCTGGGTGTAGCTTGGGCAACAGAGCAGCTACCCAAGTGCTCAACTGACCCGCCCTAACTGCCTTGTTCCTCAAAGCTGCCCAAGACTGCCACTTTGAGGAGAATCCATAACACATGGAAAATTAAGAGGATTTGCAGACATTACTTTGCCGACAAAGGTCTGTCTAGTCAAATCTATGATTTGCCCAGTAGTCATGTATGCATGCAAGAGTTGGACTATAAAGAAAGCTGAGCACTGAAGCATTGACGCTTTTGAACTGTGGTTTGGAGGAGACTCTTGAGAGTCCCTTGGACTGCAAGGAGATCCAACCAGTCCATCCTAAAGGAGATCAGTCCTGAATATTCATTGGAAGGACTGATGCTGAAGCTGAAGCTCCAATACTTTGGCCACCTGATGTGAATAACTGACTCGTTGGAAAAGACTCTGATGCTGGAAAAGTTTGAAGACAGGAGGAGAAGGGGATGACAGAGGATGAGCTGGTTTGATGGCATCACCAACTTGATGGACATGAGTTTGAGCAAGCTCCAGGACTTAGTGATGGACAGGGAGGCCTAGGGTGTTGCAGTTCATAGGATCCCGCAGAGATGGACTCAACTGAGCAACAGAAGTGAACAGTCACTTGCGGAAGACATCCATGGATTTGCATGCCGTAAAGACAAAGGGATTTGTTCTTAATTACCTTACAGTATTTGCATTTGAGGTTTAGTACAATCCCACCTGCAGGAAAGACATTTGTCTCTTGTCACCATGGGGCCTCGCTGTAGGTGAGGTATGAGGCCAGGATGATTTGAAGCATTCCAAAAAGAAATCATGGAGCCTATAAAGGGATTTTGCACTTGGAGTATGTCCCAGAGACTTGCTCTCGCAGCACACACACGTGTGTTAAACAGATTCCCCCTAAATCCATGTCTACCTGGAACCTCAGAATGTGACTTTACATGGAAATAGTTCCTTTAAAAACATTATTTATTCATGGCTGTGCTGGATCTTTGTTGCTTTGTGCGGGCTTCCTTGAACTGCAGTGAGCCGTGTCTGCTGTTCGTTACAGTGTGCAAGCTCTTCATTGTGGGGGCTTCTCTCGTGGAGCAGGGGCTCCAGGCACACAGGCTTCAGGAGTGGACGTGTAGTCTGAGCAAGAAATACACACACACACATTTGTGCTGTGACCCAACAAGTTTCCTGAGGTTAGTTTTTTGGATGGGGCACAATCTAACTTATCTTGATTAATACAGAAGCCATGAAGTCTCATTGTCTTCCAGCTGGAACTATATCCAGAGGATTGTTGCACCGCGTTGGTGGGCAGAGAGCTGCACCCAGAGCAAGACACATCCTCTAGCTGCTTTACAGATACTCCAGAGTCTGGATAGATCTTTCTGTGTTTCAAATTGGGTAAAAAAGAAAAACCTGTGATTTACATATTCATATTTTAATTGTATAAATAAAATAGTTTCATAGTTCTATAAGAAGTTTTATAGATAAGAAAAAGACAAACATCTTTGTAGAAAAACGACCTAAGGTATACATGAAAAAATGCTCAATTTTATCAGTAATTAAAAAACAGCAACCCAACACATAATTTTGTACGTGACGAAGGAGAGATAAATTAGATAAATTAGGATTAATATACACACACTACTGGATATAAAATAGATAACCAGCAAGGACTTACTGCATAGCGCAGGGAACTATACTGAATATCTTAGAAAGAATCTGAGAGATTCATTTGTATGTGTGTACCTGTATGTGTGTGTCTGTTTAATCGAATCCCTTTGCTGTACACTTGAAACTAATGCAGCATTGCAAACTAACTATACTTCAATTAAAACACAAGAAATCATGTAAAATGAAAAACCAGAAGGTCTTAACCCCTCGTGTTCAGAATGTGATCTTATTTGGAAATAAAGTCTTTGCAGTTGTAGGCAGTTAAGGTCACAATGGAGCAGGGAGTTTCCTAATACAACATGATGTGTGTCCTTACAATAAGATGGTCATGTGAAGACAGAGTCAGAGGGAGAAAGCCCCTTGATGATGAGGGTAGAGACTGGAGTTAGGCAGGAAAGTCAAGGAACACCAAAGATTACCAGCAAACCAGCAGAAGCTAGGGAAAGCAGGAAGGATTCCCCTGCAGTTTTCAGAAGGAGTGTGGTCTTGCCGACACCTTGATTTTGGACATTAGACTCCAGAACCGTAAGACAATAAGCTTCTGGTATTTTCAGTCACATGGTTTGTGGTAAGAGCAATCCTAGAAAACTAAGAAAACCACTTTTCACTTTTCACACTGGAGGAGAGTAAGTTCCCCAGGGTTTAGTAGACTGTTCCCGAGGGGCGAGGAATAGGCACTCTTATGCCCTGTTGATGGGAGACTGTGCTTGGACAGGTTTTTTGATGAATGAATTGGTAAAGTGTGTCAATTTAACAGCCTTAAAATACACATATACCTTTTGATCCAGCAGGTATATTTCTACAAATTTATCTGGAGAACTAAGAAAACAAAAAGATGATTATAGCTACACTGATTATAGGGGAAGTTATAAAGTAATCTGTATGTACAAAGTAAGTGATTACTTAAATAAATCATATATATTCTATGCATTCATTAGTATAAAATAATATAATATATTGCCCCAGAAAAGGATTTATAACATGTTGAGGAATGCTAGAGAAATTTAAGTGATGAAGTACATATATAGGATGATACTGTTTTTCGTAGGGAAAGACATATATATTTACACACATACATGTGCAAAGGAAAATGTCTCCAGGGTTTAGTAAAGTACTTGGCAGTTAGTGTGTGTGCGTGCTAAGTCACTTCCGTCGTGTCCGACTCGGTGCGACCCTATGGACTGCAGCCTGCCAGGTTCCTCTGTCCACAGGATTCTCCAGGCGAGAATACTGGACTGGCTTACCCCTTCCTTCTCCAGGGGATCTTCCCAACCCAGGGATTGAACCCACATTTTTACATGCCCTGCATTGGCAGGCGGGCTCTTTATCACTAGCACCACCTGGGAAGCCCTTGGCAATTAGTAGATACCCAATAACCATTCGCTGAATAAATTAATGAATCATGAATAAGAGTTATAAACTAAAAAAAAAAGAGTTATAAACCAAAATGTTGACACTAGTTTTCTGTGGGTGGTGAAACTTGGGTGATCTTTTTTTAAAATGCACTTTTATTGTTTTTAAATTATATCTATTTTTTCATTTTTACATAATAAGCATATGTTACATCTATACTAAGAGAAAAAGAAAGAAAGAAAAAACCAACCCTTGGGTGTCTATTGATGACAGTGAAAGAGGAGAGTGAAAAGGTTGGCTTAAAGCTCAACATTCAGAAAACGGAGATCATGGCATCCGGTCCCATCACTTCATGGGAAATAGATGGGGAAACAGTGGAAACAGTGTCAGACTTTATTTTTTTGGGCTCCAAAATCACTGCAGTTAGTGATTGCAGCCATGAAATTAAAAGATGCTTCATCTTGGAAGGAAAGTTATGATCAACCTAGATAGCATATTCAAAAGCAGAGACATTACTTGCCCACTAAGGTCCATCTAGTCAAGGCTATGGGTTTTCCATTGGTCGTGTATGGATGTCAGAGTTGGACTGTGAAGAAAGCTGAGCACTGAAGAATTGATGCTTTTGAGCTGTGGTGTTGGAGAAGACTCTTGAGAGTCCTTTGGACTGCAAGGAGATCCAACCAGTCCATTCTGAAAGAGATCAGTCCTGGGATTTCTTTGGAAGGACTGATGCTAAAGCTGAAACTCCAGTACTTTGGCCACTTCATGAGAAGAGTTGACTCACTGGAAAAGACTCTGAAGCTGGGAGGGATTGGGGGCAGGAGGAGAAGGGGACGACCGAGGATGAGACGGCTGGGTGGCATCACTAACTCAATGGGCATGAATCTGAGTGAAGTCCGGGAGTTGGTGATGGACAGGGAGGCCTGACGTGCTGCGGTTCATGGGGTCGCAAAGAGTCGGACACGACTGAGCGACTGAACTGAACTGAACTGAACTGGGTGTCTATTTCCATTCTGCTATCAATTTATTTTTTTAAATCATAACTTCTCTCTTCCCCTCACCCTGCCTCTGTCCCCAGCAAGAAGTGAGGATTGGTTCGATGACCTCCACGCCCTTTTGGTGGTCTGGTGGAGGAGTCAGGTGTGGAAGGCTCTGTAGAAGAGGGAACAGGAATGAAACAGAACTGGGAACAGAAAGATCCCTCAGGAGCTCAGTGAAAGCACGTGGGTGAGGGAACCTCTGACTGTAAATCCTGCTGGGGCCTCAGAGACCAGTGCGAGGCACGTCAGAGCTGCCCAAACACTGTCAGCTTAACTGGGCCTGAAGTCACATCACATCTGAAGCCTGGTTTGTAAAAAGCCAGCAGAGAAACCAGACAAACAAGAACAGCAAAAAGGAACTAAAAGTGAAACCAGCAGAGGTTAGCTTAGAAGAACCCAAAGACTGACCCTGGAGAGCTATAAATCTCTCTAAGGCTTACTGCAGCCACTCTGGAAAAACAAACAAAAAACCTAGTCGTTCCTCAAATGGTTAAATATGGAACTTCCATAACACCCAGGAGCTCTACTCCTAAGAGAAATAAAAATGCATATTCACACAAAAACCTGTACCTGAATGTTCCAAACAGCACCATTCATGATAGCCAAAAGGTAGACACAATCCAAATGTACTCAGTGGATGCGTGGATAAACGAAACATAGTCTGTCCGTACAGTGGAAACTTGCTCTGTGATGACCTAGAGCAGTGGCATGGGGTGGAGGTGGGAGGGAGTTTCAAGAGAGGGGGATAGATGTGTACTCAGGGCAGAAACCAACACAACTTTGTAAAGCAATTATCCTCTAATTAAAAAATAAAATAAATATGTAAAATGAATGACCGACAAGGAGCTCCTGTATAACAGAGCACAGGGAACTCTGCTCAATGGTACTTGGCAGCCTGGATAGGAGGGGTGTTTGGGGGAGAATGGATACAAGTATATATATGGCTGAGTCACTTTGCTGCCCTCCTGAAATCATCACAATATTGTTAATTGACTACACCCCACTATAAAATAAAAAGTTTTAAACAACATTTTAAAAGGAATGCAGAACTACTATATGCTATCACATGGAGGAGCCCTGAAAACTTTGTGCCCAGTGAAAGAAGCCAGTCCCAAAGTGCCACATATTGTTTGGTGGTATTTATATGAAACGCCTCGAATAAGCAAATCTCTAGAGAAAGTAGATTGGTGGTTGCCTAGGGATCAGGGGAATAGCGGACTGGAAGGTCTGGGACCAAAGGGTATGGAGTTTCTTTTTAGGGTGGTCGGATATGTTCTAAAATTGATTATGGTGATGCTTTCACAATTCTGGGAGTATATTCTAAACTATTGAATAGTTTAAATGGGTATATTGTATGGTACATGAATAATACTTTAATAAAGCTGTTGCTAAAGTAAGAAAGAAAAAGAATAAAACCTCTAAGGCTGCCTCTCCCCAAATTAGCTCAGTTCAGTTCAGTTGCTCAGTCATGTCCGATTCTTTTCGACCCCATGAGCTGCAGTACTCCAGGCCTCCCTGTCCAACACCAACTCCCGGAGCCCACCCAAACTCATGTCCATTGAGTCGGTGATGCCATCCACCCATCTCATCCGCAGTCATCCGCTTCTCTTCCTGCCCTCAATCTTTTCCAGCATCAGGGTCTTTTCAAATGAGTCAGTTCATCGCATCAGGTGGCCAAAGTACTGGAGTTTCGGCTTCAACATCAGACCTTCCAGTGAACACCCAGGACCGATCTCCTTTAGGATGGACGGGTTGAATCTCCTTGCAGTCCAACCAAGGGATTCTCAAGAGTCTTCCCCAAACTAGTTTACCAGTTTGTCTTTTAGGCAAGTGTGATGACAGCTCCCATTTTTTAAGGACACCCCATACCAGGCAAGGGTGTTAATCACGCATGGAGCCGGAGGACAAGAGACATGTTTCCCAGTCACTGCTTTTGCCCCAGCCAACAGTTATCAGGTATGTGAGTGAAGCCACCCTAGGTCTTCCAGCAGCCAGTCCTGCTAATGGCAGAGCCCAGCAGAGATCAGTTATGCTGAGCCAGATCAGAAGAACTGCCCAGCTGACCCACAGAAGTATGAGCTAAATAAATGATTGCTGTCTAAGGGTAGTTTGTTATGCAGCAGAAACTGACACACTTTTCATACAAAAGTTCGAGATCCTTTGGAGAATGTATCAAGCTGTGGAGCTGCTGGGTTATAGCTTCGACATGTCTTCAAGCCTATTAGAAATTGCTAAGTGGTTTTCCATAGTAGTTATGCCAATTTACATTCCCACCAGCCCTGTAGGTGGTACCTCTTGTACCATCCTCTTGCTAATACTCAGTAATGTCAGATATTTTGATTTTTGCCAATCTGATAGGTGTGAAATAATGTCTTATTGTTTTAATCTGCGATTTCCTGTTCACAAATGAGCTGGAATGTCTTCCCTGACATTTATTGGTTGGATTGGGTTTCTGCATTACTCCTTGGAAGAAAAGTTATGAGCAACCTAGATAGCATATTCAAAAGCAGAGACATTACTTTGCCGCCTAAGGTCCGTCTAGTCAAGGCTATGGGTTTTCCAGTAGTCATGTATGGATGTGAGAGTTGGACTGTGAAGAAGGCTGAGTGCCGAAAAATTGATGCTTTTGAACTGTGGTGTTGGAGGACTCTTGAGAGTCCCTTGGACCGCAAGGAGATCCAACCAGTCCATTCTGAAGGAGACCAGCCCTGGGATTTCTTTGGAAGGAGTGATGCTGAAGCTGAAGCTCCAGTACTTTGGCCACTTCATGAGAAGAGTTGACTCATTGGAAAAGACCCTGATGCTGGGAGGGATTGGGGGCAGGAGGAGAAGGGGACGACAGAGGATGAGATGGCTGGATGGCATCACTGACTCGATGGGCATGAGTCTGAGTGAACTCTGGGAGTTGGTGATGGACAGGGAGGCCTGGCGTGCTGCGGTTCGTGGGGTCAAAAAGAGTCGGACACGACTGAGCGACTGAACTGAACGGAACTGATGGAAAGATCCCCACTCATTCCTTAAGACGCATGAAGTAAGGCTCCAATCCCGGAGGACCCTCTTCAACCAACTCTCTTCCACTCCCTTCTCTCTGAAGATTGAGCTCAGGCACTCTCTCTAAGAAGCCTTTCCTGACTTCCAGCCCCCCCCCGTTGGATCAGGCCCTTCTGTGCCAGGCTCAGCTCCTTCTCTCTGAGCACCCTCCTCACTGCAGTGTAACTAACTCCCCTCCTTCAGCAGAGGTCAGGGAACCAGGGAATCAGTGTTCTTTCCAGGACCTGCCCTCTCAGCTCAGCGCAGAGCCCTGGCTGGGCTCTGTCCCAAACAGCTCTCCATGGGGAGGGCTCAAATAGGCAAATTTGAATGAACCTCACAAACCCTGAGACCATATCTTAACCTTTGTTTGTTGTCTTGATGGTTTATAGAGGGGTTGCAAGTTCATCACCTCATTTGACTTAGCAATAATAATATTGCTAAATAAATTAATTGTTATTATGTTTATGGCATTTAATGAAGACTAGCCATGTGAGGGGCACTGGGCTTAGCATATTACACTCACCATATGACTGAATTCTCAGAGACCACACAAGGAAGACAGGTACAATGTTTATCCCATTTTATAGGCCCAGAAAATGAGGCTCTCAGAGGTCGCTGGATCTGGGTTTAATCCAAGGTCAGTCTGACTCTACAGCCTATGTTTTGCTGTTAGTCATAGAGCCATATTGCATCTATGAACCTGAGATCAAGATGCACAAAGAAGTTATCCCTGAAAACCTTCCATGAGTTTCCACTGCTCACCCTTCATCGTCCCTTCATCTCGTTTAAGCTGAGGGATTGATCATCCTTAGTTTACTCCCACTGTGAAAACTGAAGTGATTCAGTCACTTGCCCCTGGTTGCACGGTGAAGTGATGGGGAAGCTAGGACTCAAGATGGGAATCCTAAATCTGGATCTTCAGTGCTTGGGGCCTGTCCACCACTACATCTTTGCAAAGGGTCCTGGTGAAGACTCAGGTGAGGGTCCAGGCACCACAGCACTGGAATCACCTGGGAGCCTGTGAGAAGCTTAGAATGCCGGGTCCCATCTCAAATCTCCATCTGAGGTCTACATTGTAACAGGTAGTGGGAGATTCCTGTGTGTGTGTGTGAGAAGCCCTGCCCAACCAGGCTGCTTGAATTTGAGTCCCTCCACCACCCGTCTGAAGGAAGGACCCTGAGCAAGTCATCATACTCTTTCAGTTTCGGAGGCCCATCCTTAAAATGGGGAGAGGCAAATATGGTAACACTTGAAACACAGCTACTTTAAACAATTGTTATTAACCACGGGCATCCGTTTCCCAGGCCTGCTGTAACAGGTGACCACAGTGACAGTGGAAGACGAGTGGCTTAAGAGGACATGAATGTATTCTTTCCCAGGCTGGAGGCCAGAAGCCCCAAGTCAAGCCATTGACTGGGTGGGCTTCTGCAAGATGCTCTGAGAGAGGATCCATTCCATCCAGTCTCCCAGTTCTGGTGGCTGCTGGCGACCCTCGGTGTTCTTGGCTGCTNCGAGTGGCTTAAGAGGACATGAATGTATTCTTTCCCAGGCTGGAGGCCAGAAGCCCCAAGTCAAGCCATTGACTGGGTGGGCTTCTGCAAGATGCTCTGAGAGAGGATCCATTCCATCCAGTCTCCCAGTTCTGGTGGCTGCTGGCGACCCTCGGTGTTCTTGGCTGCTGGCAGCTTACATTCAGCCTCCGCTTTAGTCCCCTCTGGGTCTCCTTTCATGTCCCTGTGTGTCAAGTCTCCCTCTTTTCTGTCTTATTAGGATACCAGTCATTGGATTTAGGGCTCACCTTCAGGCTGATCTCATCTCAGGATCTTTGGAGAAGGCAATGGCACCCCACTCCAGTACTCTTGCCTGGAAAATCCCATGGACAGAGGAGCC